>JAPMOB010225863.1:0-17801 GCA_029875015.1 Lepomis gibbosus | reverse complement strand
TGATACACTGTATTGAAGTTAATGTGCTAACCATAGTAAAAAAACAACTTTTCATAGCCTTTACCAGAACTTTATCTTCATCTAATATAATGAACTGTAAGCTTGTAAGCCCAAACCGTAAAAATAAATAAATAAATGCCAATCAAATGCAATTATAGTATAATCAGAGTGAGGAGGATTTTCAGTCTGTCCTTGAGGGCGGATGTGAGGACTCACCGTGGTGTCATTGGTGGTGACATAAACCAGGACCTCCGTGGTGCCCCTGCCGCTCACATATCTGTAGCAGTTCCACACACAGCCAATCAGGTAGGCCTGTCCCCGAGGGAGATGAACACAAAGAACACACAATGACCTTTAGCATACACATTCTCCACTCTTTATCGCTGATAGCACTAAAGCAGCTTGCTATGATCTCATCCATTCATCAAGGTTAAGAGTGATGACAGCAGAATCATCAGATCATTACTTGAGACAGACAGATATATCAGCTACCTCTGCAACGAGACAGGTCAGGATACGCTGTATTTCAATTCAGTTGTACAAATGTAAGGTACTTTTATGAGTGGGCATTTTGAACAATGTTGCCCTTCTTGGTCGTCCATGACGTTTTAGTCAAGACAACTCTTCCTGCATCTCTGACCCTTGGTAAGGCTACGGTAGCACTGGGGTTTAGGTTTGTCTGACTTGGCAGAAGAACAGGAGGTTCATTGTGTATGTGTGTGAGTAGCCTGCTGAGTTGGTACCTCTGCCAGCAGTAAAGCGCAACCGACCAACAAGGAAACCGGCTGCCTGCTAGCCAATCACTTTACCATCTGCTGAGTTGACCTCCTCACTGTGATACCGGACTCTAAACCGAGCTATGCACCACAGAAGTATATTGTATGCACAATTGAACCCTTAAAACAAGATGCTAGTAATGATGATAATACAGCAGTGGCACAGAAACACTTCAAATCATTATTTTTAATCTTACAAAATAGTGCATTTTATTTTCTTTCTGTCTTTTTAAGGTTTGTTTTGTCTTTGACTTCAAAACACCAATTTCATTTAGTAGGAAAAGAACATAAGCATGGCTACAGCTCAAGTCTGAGTTTTACCATATTGCCCATATACTTTCTATGTCATACTGTGTCCATCTCTTTACTCATCCAACCATCTGCATCTCGTTATCTATCTGCTGCATCCCTCTCTCTCGTCTCTCTAGCTTCCCTTCTTCCTGCCTGGTTGTATCTGTCATTTATACCAAGTGCAGTCAAGTGGAGGATCTTGGCTTCAACAGGAACTTTAGCAGGTGTTGCCTCTGTGCTGAGAGCTGAATGGGTCCTTGAGGTTTCAGATATGCTCCTTTTCCAGGGAACTGACTATTGTCAATACATGCAACCCATCTATAAAAATAGGCTTCTATTAATTTTTGCTTTTCACATTTCAAGGTTCAGATCTCAAGCTTGTATCTATATATCTGACCTTAAATGCTGAAATTTAAACAGTTCAACGTCCTCCATTTGTGCAACAAAGCTTTCTGTCTGCAATATGAAATTTATAACTCTTCTCTCCGTTAGTCCGGCAGTGCATCTTCCAGTGGCTGCTTCCTATGCTATATGCCCTGGCTTATGGTCCGACTTTGGATATCTGCCAAGAATGTTTCCAGTCTGTCCTTAGAGGAGAAACAACTTGATTTGATTGTACAGATGACTGAAACTTCATGTCCCATCTCGTCCCAGAGCCCCAGAGCATAGCTGCGCCTGGAGAATCATCCATGCATTATGGGGAAATTAGCTTGACAGGAGTTGGTTTCCTGTTGTCCCTGACCCGCTGCTCTCTGACTGTGTGATAATCTCACGAAGAGCATTGATAATGGGAATGTTCACACTGGCGGATTCATTATACATGCCATATGGTTCATGCTGCATGAGATGTGCACTGTTTGAGACTTAATTGCCTTAATCACATGGCAATATCTATAAAAAGGCAGTTCTAGAGGGAACAAATGTTCAGTAAATTTGTGTAATCTGTAGCGCTGTGTTTGATGCTTCCCTTTTCTATGAAGTTGTACAGTTTTAAACATCATACAGATGGATGTTGGAAATTCAATCACCAAAACCCCCAAAAGGCCAACACTAGGCAGATTGGGAGAATATGCAGTGATACAGAGACTCTGTGGGCTTACCTTGAAAGAGAGGATGCAGCCAATGAAGATGAGGACTGCAAATACTAGGCACATGTTGTTGGTGGACATGATGTCCTCTTTGTAAGGGAATGTCCCTGGCTGGAAGGGAGGGAGGCAGAGAGATTAAAACAAAAATCAACAGATAGAAATGTAACACAAAAAGTTTTTTTCTTTTTGAAAAGCAGCATTTGACATAACTTGACCTTTTCTAAAACATCCAAGGAGTCTAAAGTGGATACCCAATCTACCTAACTAAGATCTGTTTTCAATGACTGCCTCTTGAGTGTTTCTCAACAGATGTAGCACCAACCACTGAATCTGTCTTATCACAAAATTTGTTTAAAAGCAGCAAACTATTCCTTGATTTCAAGTGTTTTGTATTAGAAATTATTTGAAGAACAAAAATGATTCTCACCAGCTGTTGAAGGTAGTCCTGCACCGTGTTGGGATAGACCAACACACTAATGGCTACCAGTGTGTTAAGGGCAAAGTCAAAGATTTGGTAGCAGAAAAATGGAATGATCCAAGCGGCATGTTGCTATGTGGGAGAGATAAAGAACAGATGAAGAAACTCAGGAAGAACAAAAGTTTGGATGTCTTATTTGAATCTCATTTGTATAGTTTGTTTATTTACCTTGTAAGCACCATATGTTGCCATGCCACATATAAGAATCATGAGTAGGGATATCGCAGTGGCTATGCAGATATCTGCAGAAATAAAGCACAAACACACAAAAAGATGTGAGAACAGATAATCTAGATTACCAGTGAAGCAGCAAACATTCCCTGAATCCACTGACGTAATCCAAAAGTCTTTATGGGGACATGGATTTTATTAAAAAAAGAAAAAAAAAACAAAGCACCTTAAGTAACCTGACTATTTTAAGCACCCAATCTGTCTTGGACAAAACATAGCACGTGGGAAATTGTTACGCAAGAGGTGCTAAATTTGACTGAAAAGTAACACCCCTCACACATTCACATCACAGCTGTGATAACGGACGGATGAGACACTTGCCAGTGTAACGTAGTAACTTACAAGGATCCACTGACACCAAGTTAATACGGGACATCTGCATATGTGCAGTTTGGTAAAGAGGATCCCAGCAGTACTGACATTTATTGCACTTGGTGTTCAGGAACAGGACTGGCTGTGAAACAGTGGAATCAATGCACTGCTGGTAGTCCAAATTATTGGCATAAAAACATAGCAATTTCCATGAAAATCTGAATGCAAATTCTGAATATCATGACTGTTGGTGTGCTCATCCACTCAGCAGCGTTGATCATTACAGTACTAACGCTATGTTAAAACCCAAGAAAAGAAGAGAGCCTTCCATCTTAATATATAAACAATAGAAACACACTGCAAATCCATCACACCCGTCACACCCACAATTCTTTTTAATTTCATGATTTCGTTGCACATGATCACGCTACTGACACATGCCTCTTATGGAACCCTGACACCAGCTGTTTCACAATCTTTGACCAATGCTGCACAATCAACGCCGCTCTACGAGGGGGGGAGCCAGTCAAAGATGGCCGTTCTAATCCGGTGGAGAATTAGAGCAGTCGTTTTTAATCAGAGTAGCCAGCGACATGGTCTGTGGTGTTCCAGAGGCGACTGTGATGATGATAGCTGCTGGAGGGGGAACTGAAAATATACACATGCACTCTGATTTGTTCTCTATGGAGCAGAGCCCACTCAGCCCTGTCTGTGCTGAGAGCAGCATTCTGGGGAATGAAGCGGTGGGCAGAAAGGAGAGGCGTCTAGTCTCTATTTCTTATGTCTATTTTTTTTCTGTTAAACTCGAGAAAAAAAAAGTAATGTTCTGTATGGCTGACATCAAGGATAATTAGATGTTGAATTATTAAATCACATTCTAAAAGTAGTGCATTATTAACACAAACTATCAGCCGTTAAAAATAATTAAACAACAGCTTTGTGTATCCAACCTCCTATATGAAATCTTACACTGAAATCATATTAAAATGATCGTGAACTACAGTTTCAAATACCTCGTAGTGAACCTGGACAACTAGCACACTCATGAAATCAAAAAAAGGAGCCAACAAAGACTGTCAGTCGTCCACAAGCTTTAAAGCTCACGATCTCCTCCTCTTCTTGTACCAGAGCATCATTCAGCCTATCTTATTGACCTCTTCCACCTGCTTCTTTATCACCAGCTACATCAAACACTTACTCAATCATCATCTTAGCCTAATGCCCTCTGTGTGCAGGTACAGACAGCACTGAGGCGCAGAAGGGCCCGCTTCGAGAAAAGTCTAATCCCCGCAGATAACGCCTTAAAAAAAAATAGGACTCGCTGAACTGGCCAGAATGTGTCCTGCTGTCCATCGTTGTGTGTTGTTGTCTGATGTGTACAGTGCTGTGAAAAGGAATTTCCCCTTGGGGATAATAAAGTCTAAACTTGCATTTTTTATGTAGGCATGTGTCATTGAGGACATCTAATCCAATATATATCATGTCAGATATGTAACAATGAGGGGGCAAGTTGCACTCACTTGCATCGTCCATGACATCAATGTCAGTTCCCAGCTCGGTGCTGGTAAGGTGGTATCGGTATTGAACTGGGTCATTGAGAGCCGACAACAAGATGAGTAGGACCACTGCATTGATCAGCTGTGGGGGGAAATGAAGATCAATGTAACATTACATTTCATAGTGGGTCAGATGGGTCAGGGTTTTTTCTCAGTGTTGGAACAAAAGTTATTCAAATGGAAAAGTAACTATAAATGAGGTAAAGGATTAGATAACTTATAAAATAAGGTTTTTGAATTTAGTTATACTTTAAGATATGATACAGGCCAAATGCTGGGTGTGGAAAGATCTACTGGACAAAACTGCTAATGAAGCCTCATGAAAGGTTGATTAGGCCCACAACTTAGTAATTGTTATTTTTAATTAAGAATGATTAGCGTTGCCATTATTATATTCAAGTACTCCATTGATTCTTTTTCAAAATAACCATCTATAAAATTGCAGGAAATAGTCAAATACCAATTAAAAGTTCCTAGACCCCAAAACAACATTGTCATATTGCTTGTTTTGTCCAACCTACAGTCCAAAATCCAAAGATTTAATTCACAATAATATAAAATGGAGAGAAGCAACAAATCCTCACAGTTAAGATGGTGGAAGTGACTATTACTTGACTATCAGCACAGGTTCACTACAGCATCTGTACAACCAGCATGATCAGAAAAACTGACCTTATGAGTCCTATATGTCACTGTTTTCACCTCGGGGGAAACACCTTATGTACAGGTAACCTAATTAGTTGCTTTTTCTGGCCTTGGCTCGATTTCACGACTTGGTTAGTAGTAGGGTCAGTTTCTAGATAAAGCTTACTAAAAGTAAGGGATTTACCAGGATTACTTAACTACGTTTAAAACTGTAGGTTTACCCCGTGGGTAAAAACAGAAGCAAACTCTATATTTAACGGGTACAAATGTAGGACAAATCAAATGGGTGGGCTGGTGAGGTTATAAAAAATAAAAATGTAACATTATCTTGGAAGGAATATCCATACACGGCTGCAAACTGTGTAAACATTATTCTATATGCTTACATTTTATTAATAGACGTCTAATTAGTCAAGATAGAAGCCATGACGACAAATGGTGGCGATTAACAAGGCAAAAATGTAATTTAAAATGTGTTACATTATTCTATAACCCGAGGACATCCTCAAAAATGGCAAATCTAAAAATGAGTGTAGAAAAACAAATGAAAAACAGCACGGGCTAACTCAGATGCTGCTGTAACAACTCTATGGCACTTTGTGTTTATCAGCAAATAGTGCCCATATTTAGCCATATTTGTAGACATTTGGGCCTGAAATCGAATGAAAAATCGGACTTACCATATACCATACTCCCAGAATAATGGTGCCAGTCCGTACATGGCAGCAAAGGCAGCAGCTCGTCGAGTACCACCGGTCCCACGGCGAAATCATTGTTTATCCTGCTATGAATTCCAAGTTATTTCATGAATGCTGCGCACACTGAATTATTAGAGGCAATTTCCTTAAAATATAGAATATGTAACTATATTGAAGTCCTCGGTGCTAGTCCGGCCAGCGTTTGTTTGAAACGAGGTGCGCCGGTTTCTGCCAAGTGGGCTCCTGGCGAACAGAGAGCACTTAATCTGGCTCATCCCGGAGTCACGTGACATGGGGAGGTTTGACCAAGAGCTGTGGGATGGATGCAAAATGCTTTACACAATCACACAAAAATATTCCACTTAACTCAAGTTTATTACTGTGAGCAACCTAATGATTAATTACTTTACTGATTTTGATTAAATAGCCCCAGACTGCTCACATGGATAGCCTACACACAATATGCTGTATCTGAACTAAAATGTAGGCTACATTGTTTGTGTGATTACTTGTGCTTTTTCTATTTGTCCAGAAAAGTGGCCCTTAACCTCAGGGGTCAGGATAGGGGTAACCCAAGATAAAACAAAGATAATAAAGTGGGTTTAATTATTTAAATTTGAACAAAACATGCTTAGGTTTCTTGAACAACCTTTCCCAACCTCAATGTATCTGGTAGTTTTGCAATGTTTGTGTGCTCATTTGTGCATTAGTCTGTTTAAGTTATTGTGATGCCTGTCATGTTTAGATGTGAGTAAATTTGCATGCTAAATAAAAATATATAAATAAAATATATAAATAAATGGAAAAAAATGCTGGATGCTTTCACCTGTGTGGGTCTAAAATTCCTTTAAATCAACCAGTCTAAGAGGACAAAATCACTTTTTTGGTTTAAGAGCTCACACCTCTTGCTCAGTGTCAGAGGTAGATACCAATTTTTAAAGAGTCACAAGCAAAACTAGCTGCGAGCCACTAGTCCAGTTTCTGGTTGCTGTTGACTCCCCTTTTCAAAACAGCCGCAAGAACAAGTTTGCACATCAAAGAAAATCACAGGAGTTTTGGCAAAATGTAGCCTTGAACCTCCACTGAAAACATTATCTGACATTTTGTTTGGTTGTTTCAGGTGATTAAACTAAAGCAGATGTTAAAGCTACATGTCACTATAGAACCAGCACTTAACACATTACAAACTCTGCAAGTGGAAGCAGTCATTTTACTTCACTCCTTTATGAGCCAGGTAAAGTGGGCAACTCCCCTGGGGCCCCAGCTTCCAGAGTCTTATTGTTCAAACATTGGAATACTGTACTAAAGCAATGGGTGGGTTTAATAGGGACCCAGCCCCATTTTTGCTCCTGGGGCTCCTGTGCAGCTGTTTGAACACTTTCTATGAAGCAAGTGACATCCTCTTCAAGCATCAAGTTAATATGGATGGATCCATTATTGTAATAAATAAATGGCGTGACTAAACTGTGATTTATTGCAGTGTTGCAACAAGTCTTCATTTCATGTCACTTTGTCTCTCCGCCTACGCAAACACCCTGGATCAAGCCCGACAGATGGGCCAGTGACCACAGCTCTAAGCCCTGGTGGGTGGACCGCATCATCGTCACATTAGGGGATTTTCCTCTCCCGCCATGACTTAATACAGACCAAACTGCCACCTCTTTAAATGCTGGAATGCAATTTGAAGAGGAAATCTCAAGCTGAATGTCCATTTCTTTTCCAACCATAAATTTAACAGTCACAGAGAGTGTTTGAAATATTAAACACAAGTATTCATGTATGCGCAGAGGAGGCTCAGACATAATGACTGGGAAATACAAAGCCTTATAATCTTTTTTTTCTTAGACCTGCTAGAAAACAAAGCAATCCCAAAGCCGGTGTCTGGGTGAATTCATTTGGTCATATAATGTTGCCACACTACGTCTGACTTGTTTCAGGATAGCACAATGTGAAGCCTGTGGGTTTCATATACGAGGACTTGGGTTGGATCTTTTTTTAAAACAGCATTAGCGAGTGATTTTCATAGCAGGGCTTAGAGCAACAGCAGCACCATCCATTAGAGAGTGACCTTCACACATACACAAAAACAATCCTGTGGTGGGGAAGAATGGGAAAAAAAAACGTGATTCCCCTCTGAAGGGAACGTGAATGGACAGCAAGCCAGAATTTAGAGAGGGATTAAAAGATGGTAAATCCTAAATGAACTGACAGATAAAGGACACAGATACTGATGAAGCGAAGGTCGTCAGGCTCTGTACGTGTGCCATGCGATTTCCTCTCCACATTGACTGGGGTGGCGGTTTGGCCTCAGGAGAGTCACTGGAACCAGGGCCTATCATCGGCTCGGCTGTTGACACAGATTTGCACCATGGTAAATACTGAATCAGCATTGTATTAATCACAGATTGGGGATTAGTTTGACAGAAAACATGAAAACAAGATGCCAATGGACAGGGATAAATCTCCATTTACTAGGAGTATTGCTTGTGTGAAGTTCTGCTGGCAAAATATGCCTGTAATTCATACTTTAAGGTTATTTTGGCATGAAAACATGAGTAACAAGTGGCAAAATCATCAGTGTATAATGTGTAGAAAACAGTACATTTTTTAATTGATTTAGAGAAGGGGCAGTTTTGGAATCCCATAGGTTCCTGGTGAACCTTCTTAATATGTCATCAAAATTTGAAGAAGAAAAAAAAAATTCTCTAGTAATAAGAGCTGGAATCTCAATATTTTATTTGAGAAAACTGGAGATTGGTTTTTCGCAAACCAAAGCAACATTGGTTAATTACCAAAAAACTTTATTTTATTTGTCAGATATATAATAAATGATAATTAAGTAATTTTAACTTTATTTATTTACATTCTTGGTTATTGTCTGTTTATTGTCTGTCATTTAGGCATGTACAGTTGCAGGAAAAAGTATGTGAAGCCTTAGGAATTACTTTGCTGTTGTGTTACCTTTACGCTTTTGCCAACCATAGTTTTAGTAGGTCATCCTTAGAAACAAACAAACACAAAAACAATGTGATATCAAGCAATTCTCATTTATTTTTTTCATTTTTACCAAACAAACATAGAAATATCATTTGTATCTTATTAAACAAAATCATTCACGTAAAGATTTGCGAGACATGTATATAAATACATTGATTCCATTTTAATAATCAGTAAAAATTAAACCAAAAAAAAAGGGGTGACTGAAGCCACAGCGACAGATCATTTAGTTCTATTACGTCTACCATCAACTATGTACCACCATCAGCTGATCAACACCTTGATGTTCTAAAGGCCCTTTGTTTATCAACTAACAGACCGTCCACTAAATTGGATGCCCACAAAACAGCTGCAACGTCTCATTAAAAAAAGCTATTCAAAAGCCAGGACCAAGTACTAACAGTTAAAGCAAGAGATGGTTCATTTCATGTACACAAATACTATTATCAAAGTCATGCAAGATGAAATTAATTTCTGACATCAAAACTTACAATTGGATGGGAATTATAAAAATCCACTTTCTGTACAACTACAGGTTAAGGCAATGGAATTTAATTCCTTTTACATATGTGTAATTGTGTGTGTGTGTCTTGTTTAAAACCAAGTTTGATTGGATTTGCGTCGATTTAAAGCTGCTCCATATCATATTTCTATGTATGTCTTCATTCTCAATTTGTCAAAAACCAAAAATCCCCCCCCGCCCCCAATCATAAATCGTGGAAGGTGCAAACCACACACATTTCACATTCCGCAAAAAGGTAGTAAAAAACGATTCATCAACATCAAAAGGAACTTAATACAGCCTTTTGCACAGTGCAATCACAGAGCTGGAAAAAGCCCTTACAATCTGTACATATGGCATGGCTTTTTCTAGCACAGAAACCAGAAGAAAAAGTTTTTAAAAAAAAATCATATAGAGTGCAGGAGCACACAGTCTAGTCAAATAAAGATGGACACACTCAGAATGATAAGTAGAGGGAGAACACTTAATAGCACTAATGCCTCTACTCCTTTTCTTCACATTACAGTGCCTCCTGGTGGTTTGTATCACTACTGTCACCAAGAGTCCCCTGTGGGAATCCAGAATCGGTTTACAACATCCACATTTTAAATTTAGCATCATCTTTAAAAAAAATTTATCTGATCTCATCCATAAGTGATGAATAGGTGACTTTTCAGCTCCTCCAAATATATATAGGCAAACCTATCTTAACACTGACATGTAATTTGTGCGTTGAAAGAGTTATAGGTTGTTGTAATAATTTCTTCTCCTACTGGCTGTGCAGTGATACCTTCGCAGAGTGACTACACTGTAAGAAATAGGGTACAAAAGGCATTTTAATGTGCAGTAGTACAGTCTTAACTAATATAAGCTTCAGCAGTCTGAGAATAGCCAAATCAAGTAAGCGCCTTCGTTCTGTAGGTTTATTGTCAGGGTTTATTGGCAAGGTTTTTGACTGCCAGGATGTATCCCTCACCATTCAACAAGAAAACACAAAGAGGTAAGTTTGTACTAAAAAGGTCATTACTTGAGGAAAACACCTCAATTTGGCTAAAACTAGCTAAAGCCTCATATTTGCTTTAACTGAATGCATTTTGCACAAAACTGGGAACGTGGCTTTTTGTATCACCATTTCTTACACTGTAGTTGCTCTATGAGGTATTGCTTCATGGCCAGTATGGAAGGAGTGTGTGTGTGTGTGTGATTACAGAAACCCTTTTAACTGTTTCAATGTACTTATGGGCATGTGCTTGTTGCACGGAGTCAGTTGAAACAAATCTGAATCTAGCCCGATCTGAGACCAGCCCTCACATGCAGCAACAAAACAAAGTGCAATATTCTGGGGAGCAAAAAAGTATGTTTCTCTTGTAAATTAAATTTTCATAAAACAAAAAATAAAACTACAATCTGTTTTGTATTTTTGGGTTAACAATTATAAACATACACTCTTGGAGGGGGTAAAAAACCCAACACCTTTTGATACCATAAAAAATAATTACATAAACATGTACCTCCACTGCAAGTCCACCTGCCCTGAAACTCCACTCTGGTTGCAGTGTAGCAAATAGTGCAAACTAGTTAAGATTTCAGTCCATAGGACCACATTTCATCACTATATTTAGACAAGCAGGTGATATCCACTGCTTGTTCTTTTGTTTTTTTTGTCTGTGTGTGACTGATAAACCGTTGATGTATCTCAGAAAGAAACTCTGTACCTGGCAATTATTGCATGTGACACATTTAACAATCATTTGCATATGCTGTGTGTGGACCTGTGATGTGACTTCATGTTTCCCTTCGGACCTTTTTCTTCTGGGAGGGCTTTGGAGGCTCCGCAATCTGCTCCGACATCTCTGTAAGTAGAATAAGGAGGTAAAATATATATTTTTTTAATTTAGAGCCATCTATGTTTAATAAACAGAGACATAAAATACAATGTGCAAGTTGAAACTAAGTCTTAGCACTCAAGTCCCAAGTCAAGTCTCAAGTCTTAAACTTTGAGTTTCAAATCCTAAACAACTCCTAATGTGCTCTTTACCAAATTAAATACCATTTCATATTTTTAACAAGCGTTAAAATGAAAACAAACAAACAAAAAACTTAATGAATAAAGTGTTAACCCATACAGAAAAAAAGACAGAGGTGCAGTTTCACACAGCAAATGTTGTATATTTCATGAATTAAATGCCAAAGTGTTGATGTAGGGCTGCTCAATTATGGCAAAAATCATAATCATGATTATCATTAATCAATTCAAATTTTAAAATTGAATGCTTCACTTAAAAAAAATTAAATATGCATTACCCCATAATCGTAGATAACTCGTGAAATAAGAAAAAGTATTAACTTTAAACAGCATCTGAGCAAAAGAGGATGACAGCAGTGCGGTGTTTCCCCAGGTTTACTGCTTTGGGGGGCGGATGGCCACTGAAGGGTCTCCGTGTGTGTGCGTGTTTGTGTGTACACACATGAAATGATGCAGAGCAGGTGACAGGTGAAAACACTTAAGAGTTGAGTTGATAACAACAACTCTTTACATTACATAGTGCTGAAATACAATGGTTGTATTCTCTCAGGAGATACAGTGACAGAAACAGTAACAGTAATAAAACTAGGGGTGTAACGATTCACCAAATCCACGGTTCGGTTCATAACTTTGTTTTCTCCCTTTTTTGTGTTGTTAGTTTCGGTATCAACCCACCTGCGCAGCACTTGAAAACTGAATCACTGGTGAGTTTATTAAACATGGTGACTTTATGACACGTACTGCTGATGGATAAAGTCAACAGAGAGACAGAAAGAGGTGGAGCAAGTGGCGTGTGTGTTTGCCGAAAGAGACCAGAGGTGCAGACTAGGTGTGAGTGTGGGGAGAAGAGAAGAGGAGCAGATTCATGTAGTAAATAGAAGCACTAAAATAAGTTGGAAAATGACCAATAAAAACCTACTACTACCTACTGTCAATACTAATACGATATACACCGCTACCGCCACCCCCCTGGCAGCCGCCACAGTTAAACTGTCTTAATGAGAACACAATAGTCCGGTGGAGTGGGTGTGTCGCGGTTTTGGTCTCAGTTTCAGAACTGTTAAAGCCCCCAAAAAAACTATAATCTGACATGAAGTTTTATAATGTGAACACAGTGGATATTTTACAAGAATCGACCAGATAAAGCAACACTAAACACACCTGGTTTTGTATAAGTATAAATAATATCCATCCATCCATTCACTATACCCACTTATCCTTTATAGGTCTTCTTTGATTTTGTCAAGTAAAGTTTTAAGTCATCATATTTGTGACTTGAGTCCAAGTCATGTGACTCAAGTCCACATCTCTGCTATACTGTTAGGCCATGTATTTGCTCACTATGAGCCAACACAAATTCCAAATCTGAGCTGTTGAAACCTACTCTGAGTGGACGATATGCTGGGAATCTGCTTTTTGGAAGCCAGCACAGGAGGCTCTTGGGGTTTGGGTTCTGTATTAACCAGGGGAGCAGTGTTCTTCATCTACAATCAAACAAATGTAATGACATTACCAAAACAGGAGAAATGCAGACATTCATCTTATGTGAATATGTACACATAAATAGAACAGTTTTATACTTTTGTTAAATATATTACTCTGACATGTTTGTTTTTCCTTGCCTGAGCCTCAGATGCATCTTCCTCGTCAGTTTTCTTCTTCTTTTTCCTCTTCTTCTTTGATTTGGCTGCTCCACCAGAGGGATCCTCAGTGCCCTTCTCTTCCTCCAATACCTGCCATAACAAGCACAAAACAGACATTCATATCATTTGAAAATTAGGCAGAAAGAATTCAGGAGGTACATTGAGGGATGGATGCCACAACAATATATGAATCAACAAAGATCTTCTGTTGTTGATGCTTCTGATTTGGCAAATGATGTGTTGCTTCCCCAGTGATGTACCAGAAAGAAACAAGGCAATAAACTGTACATAAAAAGCCTTCTTTAAATTTTGCATAGTGATAATTTAGAAATGTCTAATAGGTGTGATTAGCCATGTGGATGGCTTGGCAGAATGTTGGCGAAACCTTGTTGGGGATGGGCTGTGCCTTTGGTGGAGGTGCTGGTGTCACCAACACAGGGGGCTCTTCGTAGTTTCCCCAGTGCTCTGCTGGGGCATTCCAATCCGAACTGGGGTCCACTGCTGCCATCCCATCTAAAAGAATTCACAGACAGGATCACAGTTAAACAAAATATTACAAATTCAAACAGATATGCATGTCTAGGAATAGATACTTTTGCATCCCTCAAAATCAAAATCCCTGGCAGCTTTTAAATTTTTTTAAAGAGGCGGTATTTTGCTTTTTGCCCCCCCCCCTCCCTCTCCTTTATTGAGTTACATACCTTTTTTGTGCATGCAATAGGTTTGCAAAGTGAAAAAGCCTAAAGTCCAGTCCAAAGGGAGTTCCCATCTCCTACAGAAAACAGTGATCTGACCTGCTTGAAAACAGCTTGTTTGTAGTCCAGCCGTTTCCCTTTCATCCCTGTGACCCTCTGCTTCTGATTGGCTAGTAGTCCTTAACTAGGAACTGCACATGTGCAACTCCCAACAAAGATCATTTAGAGACAAGATGTATCACACCATAGCTAAAACAAAGCCTTCAACACAGGGTGAAAGAGGAGCTGCAGCAACGCCAATATGAAAAAAAAAGGTGTTTTTTTGACAATTAAACCATGTAAACCTGTTGTGGTACAACCCCTAAATAGGATTTTGAAAATTAGCATAATACCACCTCTTTAATGATCTAGAATTATTAAGATTGTGTTACATGGAATGGGGTGTGAAATACTCACTGATTCCAGACCATTCATCCTCAACATCAGGGTGGCTCTGCAACCGCAATTCAATTGAATTTGATATTGGATCTAAAAGAGACAGGTGGTGGGAAAGGGAGGTAAAAAAAGTAATTAGAGCTAAAAAAATAAATAATTAAATACTTGTAGGGTTAGGATTAGAGTCTGGTTTGTGAGTGGGTCATAAAAGCTGACTCTTAATCACAACAACCAACCCGCAGTGTTTCGTCCCAGCATGGAGAAGGACACCGGGTTGAGGTCAGCCTTTATCCGGCCATCAATGCCACTCCATGCTGCTGGAGAGAGTAACAGAAACACAGATTATATGGCTGGAATGCTGCTCTGGCAAACAGTGGAGCTCAGACTTGTCAACATCGCACTAGTTGAAGTTCTACTGGAGTCGGCACTAAATGGAGTCATCAAGAAATACCTTCCTATCTTCCTGAAACCAGTGTGCTTCCGTTCACCCAGATACAAAAAAGAAATACCTTCCACAGTTGAAATTCCATGAGGAAGACAAGGGTGTTGTAACCCCTCAGGGTATGTTGCCATATAAATGTAAGTATTTTTATTTTCGGTGTCTTTGTGGAGCAATCAGTTTTTGAAAAATTTAGACTTTCAATGATGTCACCACCTGCTAAAATAGCCACTCAACAATGTAAGCTTAAGTTTGAACACTGCTACTCCTGCTTTTTTTCTTCTAGCAATACCACCTGTGCCCATCAGATGGCAGAGTTAGACATAGGTTTTAGGGCCGAGCATGAAATAGGCAAGGACCCTTTTGAAACTGAAGGAATTCTTTATTTTTTCTTTCTGCCAATGAATCTCAATTTTGGCAAACTTAACATGCTGGAAAACTCATGAAACTTTGCACAAATTTCAAATACGGCCAAATGTTACATGCGATATGTTTTTCAGGCAATATTATATAGCCTGCTATAATATATAATATTATATATTATATAGCTGCAGTACCGGAGGCTGCAGTTTTAGGACCGCAGTTCTTTTGCAACAGAGCCATCTAGTGGAATGGTGGTGGTAATGCACAGCAACATGAAGGAGGTTAACCATGTCTGCAAGCATGTCGGCCGTAAGGCCGATGTGCGCAGATGTAGGTTTAACCGGTCGATATGCATATAATCAATAACTTAGGTTTAGGCACAAACGCTGTGATGGTTGTGGTAAGGATAACTGGCTTCGGGGGAGAGCTGTCAAGATTAACATAGCTTGCTAGCCAGCTAGCAGTATCAAAGTAAACAAGGGTCCTAGAAATGCAATTCCAGTCCTAGGATTGCGGTCCTGAAACTGCAGCCTCCGGTACTGCAGCTACATACCACTACATACGCTACAAACCCCTAGTTGCTCGAGCGGCGTGCGACCTCTGACATGTATAGCAATTGTAAGTCGCTTTGGATAAAAGCGTCAGATAAATGTAAATGTATGTAAATGTCCATGGATATGGGATAATGGCTCACTAGCGCCCCCTAAAGTGGAGCGCCCCGCCCACGTTTCACAGAAATATCCGCAATTTTCGTGGCAGATGTATTATGTCCAGACCTACAAAAAAAGCCTCAGCGAGCAATGCCCTAAACAGGAAGTCTGCCATGCATTCGCGCAGAACTTCCTCTCGCTTGTCTCTCTCTCTCTCACTCACCCGTCCCTCTCTCTCTCTCTTTCTCACTTACCGGTACCTCTCATGCTCTCTCTCCCTCATGGAGCTCCGCTGCACAAATCTGCCCAACACAACGCTGTCAATGTCGGAGACCCAGCTTAAAAAAGTTATTAGGCAGCATGCAATGAGCTTAGCTAATAAAGAGAGCTAAGTTAATGTTAGAATGCTGCTGGATTTTTGAGGCTAGCACGCTGCACATCAATATCAGCCCGCCAAAGTTACACTGTCCCACTGTTCACAGATTGAGTGGTATATTCTGTCGTGTTATACTCCACTATCAATATTATTTAAAGGTCTATGCAGGTCAAGGTGGTACCTTGCGTCTCCTGTGCCCAGGACTGACGTTTAGGTGGGGCCCTGTAATGTGTAGCCGTGGTAATGGCACTCCACTTGGTTCCCTCCATAGCATCAATCGCACCTGGGATCTTCAAAGAAGTATCTGTCCAACCTCCACCATTGATTGAAGGCTCCTCTCTCCAGCTGCAGGACACTGTGAAGATAGACATTGGGGAAGACAAGGAGTCAGCCTGGCTGTTTTGTCAGTCAGTGACAACCGTCAGTCTAGCAAATTCTGTATTTTAAAATTAAGACCAAAACTGTCAATTACAAAACCATCGTTTACAGGCCTGTTCAGTTACTACACCCAGGCAGACATCTTTATGTCTACCCTTCACCTAATTTCAATATCAGAGCAGGTTTCACTCTGGAAAATAAAGATAAAGAAATAAGGAAAAAGCAAGTTATTAAATAGTTTCCCCATCTCAGTAACACAAAACAATGATTTAGCTCTGTCATTACCAGCTCCACTGGCTGCATCCCCCTTCCCACTGGATCTTGAATGCAGGGACTCTGAAACAATGTGGGGAAAAGTATGCTTAAATAACATGCATTACTACTAGCTAATTCTTGATAAAACAAGAGTGAACAGTTAATAGCAATGTGCTACATATGCGGAGCCCTGTAAACACTAAATGTTAGGGCACAAGCATTTGATTACTTCTCTGTGTTTGAGTGTCACACCCAATCTCCACATTTGCTAGATGAATACCATGGTTTCCTCTGTTTTTCTTGGTATTGGTAGGAGCTGTGGCTACAGGTGCCTCCACATTGGTCTTTGGTGCCTCCACCCCTCCTGGGCTACCAGAGTCCCCAGAGCCCTTCTCCTTCCGGCGCTGCTGCTTCTTCTCACGGTTACTGACTTTGGTCTCCCATGCACCTGATCACAGAACAACAACAACAGCAACTGTTTAGGGGACTTGATGTGTGCAAGGCAATGACAAATAAGTATTTTACATAATTGATTGCGGATGAAATTGGGTTGATTTTTTAACAGAGAGGTAGTTTAGGTTATAATATGCCGACATTTTCAACACCTCCCTCTGTCAAAACTCAGTACCTAAGTGCTTTAAAGAATCCATTATCATCCCGGTTTCTAAAGCCAAGACCGTCTCTTGCTTCAATGATTATCGACCTATTGCATTGACATCAGTAGTCATGAAGTCATTTGAGCGCATCATACTCAATTACCTAAAAACTGTCACCATCCCCCTCATGGACCCGTTCCAATTTGCCAAAAGAGCCAACAGGTCAGTTGAGGACACGGTCAACTTAGCAATTCATCACATACTGAATCACCTTGAGTCCACAAATAAATCTGCCCGTATTCTGTTTATGGATTTTAGTTCTGCATTTAATTCAATAAACCCGGCCAAACTGCTCAATATACTACTGGACA
>JAPMOB010225861.1:0-10858 GCA_029875015.1 Lepomis gibbosus | reverse complement strand
ATTCAGCAGCACTGACACTTTAAATACAAACAGGTTTGCTGTCCATCAGGCAGCTTATTCAGGTCTGTCAAATCAAAAGGTGCCTGGCAACAGATATCAGAGCAGGGCGCCGGCCTTTCTCCCAAAGACAACATGTGCTCCTAAATAAATAAGAACATGTAGGAGCAACGTTCAAGTTTCACGGTTTATAAACAATTTATTATAATCACCTTGTAATTATGCCGTGAAGCCGAGACGCTCGGCCTGGCCCAACTTACTGTCAGAGCTTTTTAAAATATTTATTTGACACGTTGAAAAAAGCTTTCAAAACCCTGATCACTCGTGTTTGTGGATAACAAGCAGCTCAGCTGACCACAGAGCGACCAGCAGCAAGCGGCAGCATCCATTCACATCGGCTAAGAAATACTTTTGCTCGGCGCCCCCGGTACTAGGAGTACTGCGTCGGGTCTACGCCATAGCTACTAGCCATTTATACATGTGTGTCTGTGTCTCTATCGTCCTGCAATTACACGCCAAACGCTAGTTGGCGTTAGCGCTACAGCTACTTTGTGTTGACCTTTGCCGGCCGAGCAGGCTAACTCCCGGTTTAGCCCTCGGCTAACGTGACTGGGGGTAAAACTGTAAACGCGTGGCCGGCGCAGGTTTGGTCGCTAGTAAAATTTACTCCAACGTGCGGGGCACTTCCTGTCGGCTCGGAGGCATTGTGTGGCTACCCAGCTGACCAATCACAGAGCTTACGGTCCACGGCGCCTCTATGTGTTGCTGAAGGCGTCTAAGAATTGAGTCTTCGCTTTGTTAACCTTCACCTTACATTAAACAGCAGCTTGTTTGGAATTCGCTCCGTGGACTTGATGCAGGACCGGGTCTTTGTGCTCAGACGCTGTTCTGTGTTACAGCGGACGCTCTGTACGGAGCTGCTGCTGTTTTATTTGAGCTTGAGATCCCAGACTTTGGACGTCTTCCTCCCTCTGCTCTGTTTGCTGGGTGTAGCAGGCAGCAGGTCTCGACCTCCTGCAGTGATTAATATGTAGAAATGTAGGAGTGTTTTGGTGTTGATGTTATCTTCACCGCCGCTCCCCCAGCTGTCAGCGGTGTTAATCAGAAACTCTCCAGACGGGCCGTAAATTCCTCAGACGCTCCTGTGACGGCTTTATGAGTCACGGCGGCGAGCTTTCAGCCTCGGCTTCGCTCTTTCCAGTTGTTTCAAAAACAAAGTGAGTGTTTCTGAGCAGCTGTGAAGTGAGAAAGGTTTTTAGGTTCGAGAGACAGTTTTAAAGTTTACGGTGAGCTGATTTGTGTTTACAGATTATTTTCAATATCGATTTATCTGGCAGTCATTTTCCAGATTCATGGGTTTGTTGTTTGGTCCATGAAGATTATGAAAAATGTCTGTCAGTGTTTCCTAAAGTCCAAGATGACGTCCTCAAATTTTTGTTTGGTCCACAACCCAAAATATATTCAGTTAACTGTCACAGAGGAGAAAAGATTCACATTAAAGGAGCTGGAATCAGAGAATTCGGATCTCCTATAAAAACACGTATAAATTAATCGATTTGAGTACTTTAAAAAAAAAGAAAAAAAAGAAAAATGCATCCAAATTGTCTTTTTCCGGCTCCTTAAATGTGGATATTTTCTGGTGTCTGACAGTAAACCGAATGTGTTGTGGACAAAACAAGACACTTTCTGGACCTAAGAACTGATGGGAGAGAACGAGCAGCGGAGTAACCGATGATGGAGGTCAGCGTTAGGTGCAGCCCCTCCTCTGTGCGAGTGGACCGGTGAGCTGCTAATGAATTTCCCTTCTTGGGATCAATAAAGTTGTCTGAATCTAAATCTAATGGAGACATGCTGCCTTGTTGCATTATGGGAAACGTAGGCTGCAGTGTGTGTTGGAGTTAGCTGTCTGAGCCTCGTCTGAAGGGACGGACACAAACTGTGGTGGATTTCAGAGCCACAGTAAAGTTTTACTGCGTCTTTATTTCTTCTTCTCCTTTGTCCCTTCATCCGTAACTTTCTATTTCTGAATGTGCGTCTGTGTTTCATTCTCCTGTCTGTGTTTCCTCTTTCTTTTCTGCGGACCACCGGCGTCGCCGTGTCGTCCGCGCTCGGCTCTGCGGCCTGGCTGTAGTTTCAGAGGCGACACGGTGGATGAAACCACCAGAGTCCGGCCTCTGACCGGACCACCCACCCGCCAGAACACACCGGGCCAGCACCCTGCCTGCTGCAGTTGTGTTTTAGTTTCCACTCCTTCACACTAGGATCGGACCAGTGCAGCGCGCTTCGCTTGGCTCTGCGGACGCCGGTGACCTCACACTTGGCGTAAACTGACAGCAGCGGGTGAGGGCGGGAACTTGACGAGCTCAGTGTGCCGAGGGCGGGGCTTCAGATTGTAGCTGCTGTTTCGGCGAGGACGCTATCAGAGCTGTGACTTCCTGCGGCGTGGGGGGGGGGTGTTTTCCATTACCTGCTCTCCACATTCCAGCAGTGGTTGGAGGAGCGGGGAGGCTTTAGGGCGGCAGATTGTAAACACGAGGCTGAAACAACAACTTGATTAGTGTGTTAACAGAAACACAAACTTTGGCTTTGTTATCAAGCATCACATGGTTAACTTTGTCTGGCTGCGGGAAATGTTTCTGACTTCAGCTTTCTGTTTCAGATCATAGTAAACTGAATATTTTTGGGGGTTCGGCCTGTAGTTTCTGTAGTATATAGATTAAAGTATAGATTATAACACCAAATCCTACGTCATCCTTCTTTAGTGTTGTTAGGCGCTGTTGTTAATGACTCCACGTGCATTTGTTTACGTTACGATCAGAAACCTTCTCTGTTCCCCTAAATGGGACCATAATTTACTAAATGAACATCATGCTGTGTTGAAGAAGACTTGAAACTAGCGACTGAGACCATAAACTCATCAGGAAAGTGTTTACTGGGGGAATAATGAGATAGTTGGTTTTACATATTTCAGCATGAACCAGGATGTTGTTGGTAATGAGGAACTTTATTTTGAGAGACAGAGCTGTTGTTTTCTGTAGCGTGAAATAATCCCAGACTTTGGACACTGTCTTCTTCGTCCCTCGCTGTTTTCTCTCTTCCTCCACTTTGCAAACAGCTTCATCATAATCACATTGTGTTCACAGCATCAGCGCGATGTGCGACAGTAGTAAATGTCCCTGCCAAACACTGTGCTGTATAGGTACGTGGATTAAATGAAGCATCGGTGCAAAGAATTTGTGTCGAAGCATTTTATGAATCGATTTAATGGATGAACCATTTCAGCCCTACATTATTTAAACGGAGGGAAACTTCACGTGGCCGGTGACAAGTCAGAATAGCAGGGTGTCCGCGGGGTCTTAAAAGGTGATAAATCAATTTTGCCAAAATTAAGCCCATTAAAAAGTTTTAAAAAGTCTTAATCGCCATTTACCTAGGTATTAAATTTGAAGGTAGATTTTTCAATGTGAAAATCCTGTTTGTCCAAAAGTTTTTTGCTAAAAGTGTATTATTTATAACGTATAGCCAAAAATACTAAACAGGCAGAGAGATGTGACTGTGTGATTCGTCTCTGTAACGTCAGGTGCAGGGATCTTCTATTAGCGCCTATTTCACTCTTAAAAGCTCCTAAAAAAAAAAAAAAAAAAATAGGTCCGTGCGAACCGGAAAATGATTTGCGAGTACAGCCGACCGTAATCTCCCACCCCGCCGGACCCGCAATTACTGATCGTCCAAAACATAGTCGGAGTGGCGATCTGAAGTAACGGGATTAACGTTCCTGAAAAACGAGCGAGATGCGCCGCACAGGGAGAATTCAAGGAGCGTGTGGGTTTGGCTAACGTTAGCTGGGTATTTAGCTAAATCGGTGCCTTTCTATTAAAATACACTCAACTTTTCATAAAGCCGATAATCTCGTTAATGTCACTTTTTGTGAACAGATACATCACAGCCTGGATAGAGCGGTTTTAAAAAAGTTTGATGTGCTGCAACAAACTTTATAAATATTGAACTCAGTGTTCTGCATAAACAGTTGTGATTATTGACGAGTTATTAGCCTGACCAAAATCAAAGTCGGAGACTCTCAGGTAGCCTCCAGCATTTTTCTTGCACAAAGTTAATGAATAAAAAAACAACCCAAACTGAAACAGCTGTAATTTGATTTAATATTATACTAGTGGTAAGTTATATTCTATTATATGAAATTATATTTAATATAGTAACATAATTAATATACTAATATCAAACTTAAACTTTAATATTACATTAACAACATACTTTTTATTTAATGTTATATTATTATACTAATCCAGTCATTTAGACTAGTCTCTCCTCCAGGTTGTGCTACACCTCCTACATACTCACGTTATTCATCACTCAGTTTATTCTCTCCATCTTTGTTCCCTGCTGCTCTGTTTGAATTTTGTTTTATTGATCAAGTGGTCGATTAAAGTTGTCACACATATCATTGCAGGCAAACTCACATTATCTAGTTTAAACCAACTAAAACACAAAATTACACTGTGATTCACATGATTAGCTGTAATGTTGCTACATAAACGTCACAGCTTTTGTAAGACAGCTGCTTTTCACAGGAAATCTGAGCAGGCCTTCACATAGAAAACTGTTGGCTCATACAGGCTGTTATAGGGAACTGAGAAAGAGTTGGTGAATGCCTCAATTTTTAGGTGGCGTTACAACCTGATGACACATAGGCATAATATGTTATTTCCTTTTTAAAACTCAAAAATGTCCCTTTTAAAGGTGTGTGGCTGATTTAATCAGTTAGCTCAAAGTGGCGTGGCAGTCTTAAGATATGCTGAAAAAGGTCTTACAAAGGTCTTAAAAAGGTTTTGAATTTTACTTCAAGATTCCTGTTTATGCCCTGAATAGAAAAATATTACAACAACAACAATAATAATAATAATAATAATAATAATAATAATAATAATAATAATAAGGATGCAGTAATCAGGAGCTTGTTTTTGTGGACAAGGCAGATCTGTTTCTTCTGTCTTCGATTTATTTCTTGTAAACCTCTCTTAGAATTGTTTATTTGTTATTGAACATTTCTTGTTGCAAACTAATGTTCAGAAAAAACTTTTAGCAAATGCTTTCAAAAAGTGGCGGGGACATGTCCCCAGCATCCCTCTGTAAATGACCCCCACATTGAAATATGAAAATATGCATTTTGGCATTTAGGGACACTGCAGTCAGGTAAGAACATGACAAAGCTGGACCCAGCTGGACCCAGCTGGACCCAGCTGCCCAGGAGCCGACAGGTGCCAGTACCTACAGTATGATGGAACTGGACGTCTGTCCGTTTGAGACCAAACCCGCTAATTTAGGCTCATGATTGTCGCCATCGGCAGCTGAGAACGACACAGAAGACGCCAACGGCACCGAATGACCCAGCGTGAGCCGGTGTGGTTCCCCTCCAGTGTTGTTTCTGAACCAGGACCTGGGTTCAGCAGGAGCAAACTGGTTTAACTGGGAGGGGCTGGGAACGCTGCAGTGAGATTTATGGTCATAATGCTGCTTTTATGGTCTGAGTGTGTTTGTTTTATGACTCAGCCGTGGGACAGAGGCAACGCTGTGATGGATAGACCTGTTTCTATGGCGAATGGAGTGATTAAAATCACCTTGAGGGAACCCCGTCGAACCGCTTTATTGCTTTATGACTGTGAGAGCGGCCTCAGCGTCTGTGTGTCCACCAGCGCCGACGCTGTGTCCTAATCAGTAACTGGATGATACTGTGCGCCTTTTAGTTTACCCGGGCGTTAAACCTGTGTTGCCCCTGTGGATGCTGGGTAATCTGTGCTGCTGTAACAGGATAAATGAAAGACGGGAAGCTGCTGAGGTAAATGTTTCCCTCTGGTTTGAAGCTGCAGCTGCTCAGCAGATCTTCTCTTAGCCGCTAACGAAGTTAGCCTTCACTGCTGCCCACACACACACATAAATAAGATGAGAGCGTGTGCGTGCAGCTACAACAAGGCTCAGACACTGCCGGGGTTTGGGGTTCAATTCCCTCTGAGATCAGTGAGACTGACGGGCAAAACCTGCATCAGCTGACAGTTATTCCATTTAAACTGCCGCCGTTAATGAGAGTCACAGCTCAGACTGTTAGTGACAGCTGCATGTTTAATGTCCGTCGGAGGATAAACGTACAGAGAGCAGGAGGTGCTCTGAACGCCTCATGACCATCAGTGTGAACGTAACGCAGGTGGTTAATATCTGTGCTGCTTCCTGTGGAAACACGTTCAGTTTAAAGTAACCTTAGGAAGCGTGTTGCTCAGGGATCCAGATGCTCCCCAGCTCTTGGCCTGGACTTCATGTTACGTAGAATGGATGACATTTAGCAGTCGATACCAGTACCAGTGGAATTTCACGATTCCTGTTACCAAATTCAAAACCACGTTTAAAAACAGAACAATAAATCCTTAATCCTCTACAGTTTGAATGTACTGACAGAACGTTAGTCCAGACGAGTTGATGACACGGACAGTAAGGACGGCAGCCTGCGAGCTGTTTACATCATCTCAGCCTAAACACGTTAGCCTTTAGCGTTGAGCAGACGTCGGATGTTGCCTAGCTGGCGAGGCGACGCCGCAGTGCCGGCCGTCTCAAACTGAAATAGTTCCTTCGGAGACGACTCTGACTGTTTTTCTTTTCAGTGCGTCTCGCTGCACACGTTGGATCCCCGGAAAAACGAGTACCGACAGGTTTTCACAATTTTTGCATTGAAGAGGTGCCGAGGTTTCGGTTCTTGTGACACTAATTACATATGAGAGATTTCTTATTGTTAATACTTATTGATGTGATAAACGACTTTAATAATTAAGTGATTTATCAAGATTATTACAGATTATCTGACTACTTCTAATCCTTTGAGCTCTGTATACGTTTATTGGTTTCCAGTTCCTTGTAACAATAATAAAGTTTTTAATAAACATTTAAAGTACTTCACGAGATCCAAAGACGGTCTGCATTGGACAGCTATGATTTGTTTTAAAGATGGTATCCTCTAAACGTTGCGTCGTTAGTGATCTCCACTGAAGAAGAAGAAGAACTGTAAATGAAGGAGGATGATGAAGAAGAGGAGGCATAAGATGCAAGGAGGAAGAGGCCCGCAGCGCCGCTCACCGTGGCTCCGGGTATTCTGGGTATTCTTATGCTAATCCATCGCCGGGGATGAGGTGCAGAGCAGCCAAGTAACAATGGCAGTGGAGCCAGAAAGTCTGGGCTGCAGTCTCCCAGGCCCTGAAAGGCATGTCGGGCAGAGCGCCGACACCAACGGGAGGCTGCTGCGGCACCCAGAGGCCCGCCTGCAAGGAGGGGCCCCTGGAGGGGACAGGGAACGGGGCCAAGATGGAGGGAGAGAGAGAGGAGAGATGAGAAGCAGGAGGAGGAGGAGGAGGAGGTGGGCGGGGTGAAGAGCAACAAACATAAAGAGGAGAGGAAAGAGGAGGTGAGATTAAAACAGCAGAGAGAGAGAGAACCAAGCAAAGGCCGATAAAGAGAGAGAAAATACAATCCTGGAAAGGTGATGAATGGGGGAAAAAATGACCACGTCCTCGACCTGCTGACTGTAAACGCATAAATCAGAGTTCAGTCTGAAGGACTGATCACGTCCTGTCGCTTTCACTCAGCATCCTTAAATCCTGAACAAGGCTCTCTTTATAACTGCAGCTCTGTTTTAAATCAAAAACTATCTCCGTCCACACCCAGCTGCGTATTGATCTCCGTCTGTATCAAAACAACACATGTGAACGTTAACGTACACTGAGCGTGTGCGTGCCGCCGCAGAGGTTTCCCTGCACGGAGCGACGACGAGGTGGAACTGAAAGAAACACGGGAGGACAAAGAGACGGGAAACAGGCTGGGAGCAAAGGAAATACGGAGGCATGCACAGGGTCATTTACACAGCACAGAATATTTTAATAAAAACACGGAAACTAACACTCTGTCAGCAGCATCGTGTTTCTGCCGATCAGGAAGCCAAACCTGAGCGGCATCGTTTGTAAAGGCCTCAGTTTTCACCTGTAAACACTAAAACCAAAGCGGTCCGCAGCGCTGTCAGACTTCTCTGTTTCAGTCTGAACTAGAGTTTTTCCGATGCAGATACCAGTAACGTTAATGCCTCCGATACTGCAGAAGAGGCTGTGTCTGATGCTGGTGTCTGTATCAGTACTCACGAGCATCTGACTCGATATCGGGAGGGACAGAATGGTATCGGAGCATCTCTAGTCTGAACAGGAGGCGGAAACGTAGCAGTGAGAGGTTTTCTTCAGTGTCACAGGGATCCTGTCTGGCCGTCCACGGCTACGCCGCTAACGGGAGCTGCTAACAGCTAATCCAGCTTCTTTCAATGGAGCCAGTTCATCCAGTTTGCCACGCCGTCATCGAGCCGCCCAAACACACACAGCAGAAACGTGATAATGTGTAAAAGTGACGCACAAAAACAAAGAAGTTCCACTAAAGGTCCTGCTTGTGTTGTGATGTTTCCACTAAATGTTAAGCTACATTTTTAAGGCAGCGTTGATGAGAAGGTCATCAGAAGGTCGTTTACTGAAAACAAATTTCCAATTTCCGCCTTCTTAACTGTGAGGATTTACTGCTTTTCTCTTTTTAAATCTTTAGAAACGGAGTAACGTTGGCTTTTGAGCTGTTGGTCGAAGAAGTCAGATTTTATTACACTAAATTAAATCATTAATTGATAAGCTGGGGATGAAACAGGAAAAACAAACAGAAATGCAAGCCGTCCCTCCTCCTCGCGGCGCTCCGGCCCAGCCGCCGCCTTAATATTCTGCACCAGCGTCGATCCAGATCCCCCTCATTACTGCATTTATTTGTGGAGCTCAGTCCTGCCCGTCTCTGCCGATCCTCCAATCAGGCGTCCGTGTCGTTTATTTAGTCTGCCGCCATTCTTCCAGAGCAGGAAGTGGAGACGCATTAAGGCTTGATTATTGATGTCTGGCCCTGTAACCCCCTCTGCGTCCTCCCTAGCCCAGGTCCAGTGTTGTTTTAGAGCATTTTAACAGTTCTTTGAGGACACAAGGAGCTGCAGCACCAAGAGTTTACTGCTCAAAGATTTTGTAAAACCTTTTTCCAACAATCACACAGCCTTTTCAGAAACTTATTTATTTATTATTTGAAGAATTAGACCCGAGGTTTGAGTAATACTCTGCTCTGTTAAGCCTTTAGTCGTGTCCTGAGCCTCGGAGGGTTCAGCGTGTTATTTTTACTTCACAGTAACTGAGCTCAGTGGGAAGTAGAGGCTCTGATTCAACCTCAAAACCTTTTGAGTACAACAAAAATGCTGAAGTGTGGGCAGAGCAACAGGCTGGAAACCAGAAACAGTGCTGCAGACGGGTTAGCTTACTTTCATTACCTCTGCTCCAACGGGCATTTCTGTGAAGCACACTGACTAAATTACTTTGCTCATTTTATTCAGTATTTCTGTCCAGTTTAAAGACACGGAGGCACTGAGAGGTTTGTTATGTCAGATAGAAGAGACACGATCTTAAGAAGTGGACCTTGATGTCAGTCTTTAGGTCTCTCTACCAAACCCTTGTGGGAACTGAACCTCTAACCCCGTCAGTGTGGCTGCCTTGCTCCAAGACAGCTCCATGGGCCGTAGTCTGAGTAATCCCAGTAATAATAAAAGTAATCGCAGCGTAGCCCGGTGCATTTCCTTTATTAAAGTCTCCTTACAGAGCGCTGCAGTGGGCACCAGTCACTGCAGGGTAAGATCATTTTACATAATAGTTTTTTATAGCCGGCTGCCTCTCCAGCCAAATGAAAAGTTATTATACCCAACAAGATAGAGCTTCCATAAAAGCCTTTTAAAGAGCTCTCTTTCTTCTTCATGTCTTAACCCGCTGCTTGGGTTTCTATCCCACCAAATTTCCCAGCATCCCCGGAGCGGCGTGACCTCAGATTCCGTCCCCTGGGGATAGGAGTCCGGCCACGGCTCAGTGGTTCCTCATAAGGCTTGTTTATTCTGCACAGGTGGGACCCGGTAACAATGCCCCCTTTCATTCCTGCCACGCTGAACGGCGTCACGTCCAGCTATCCACAGCAGCTACGCTACATTAACCGAGGAGGCGACCAGAGACCAGTGTGCACAGTAAACTGTCCCGAAGTGAAAGGCCGCAGGTTTGAACCCCACAGGAGACGGAACGCACGACCTTTGTTACATTTCATCCCCCATCTCTCTGGCTTCAGTCAGCTGTCTGATCTGTACTGGTCACACTGGTGCTTTAACAGAACTTAAGGTGGCGCCTGTAAGCTCGCACCGTAGCGCGCTCCAAAAGTAGCAAGACAACAATGATCAGAAAAATCAGGAGTTACAGGAGTTTCTGCAGTAAAATGTTTCCTGTGATCGATCACTGATGCAAACAAATACCTAGTTTGAACTAATTAATACCTCGTTAGCCAGTTGTAACTACTTCATCCCCAGTTAGCTAGTTTTAACTAATTGTTACCCGGATAGCTAGTTCTCACTGCTTTAAACTTGGTTAGCTAGTTTAACTGATTAATACCAGCCAGTTTTAACTACTTCTTACCCAGTTAGCTAGCTTTAACTAATTACTACCTGTTAGCTAGTTTTAACTGATTAATACCCGGTTAGCTAGCTTTAACTGATTACTACCTGTTAGCTAGTTTTAACTGATTAATACCCGGTTAGCTAGTTTAACTAATTAATGAGGATCGCTAGCTTTAACTGATTAATATGAGGATAGCTAGTTGTAATTAATTAATACCCGGTTAGCTTGCTTTAACTGATTAATACCCGGTTAGCTTGCTTTAACTGATTAATACCCGGTTAGCTAGCTTTAACTGATTAATACCCGGTTAGCTAGCT
>JAPMOB010225859.1:0-35527 GCA_029875015.1 Lepomis gibbosus | reverse complement strand
ATGCCTTCGGCAGAATTCAAATGAGCCATTTTAATCTAGATTAATTTCAAGATTACAGTGAGATTAATCTAGATTAAAAACTTAATCTATGCCCACCTCTAATTCTAGTCTATATACCTGCAAATTATATAGTCAGTAAAATAGCTCAATTATTGGGCCTTTCAATATAGGATTCTATTATGCCAGGCAAGTTACGTTTATTCTCTTTGCTTATTTAGCAATAAGCTAAATAAGCATGTTAATTTGGTGGACAGTTAAGCCATGAGTAAAGGAAACGTTTCAGCTGTTTTAAAGGATCTCTTCAAAATGCCAGACAGTGAATTTCTGAATAGGTGTGATGTTTTTTTCATGCATGAACGCTTATAGCCTACCATTATCAGTTTGTGTAGAATATTTTAGCCTGTGGAAGGTAATCCATTACTTGCTCCTTCGTCCACAACCCGTCCCTAAAGCTTTTAGGTCAAAGAGTGAAATGACCTACCACTCCCTCTTGGCAGAGCCACTCCTGATAGCGCCTCCAGCACGGAGCTCTTCCCCGAACTCTGGTCTCCAATCACGGCGATAGCAGGCAGACCCAAGTCCTTCTCTACACCCAGAGAGCGAAGAGAGTCAATGAGGTCAATGCAGGGACGCACCTTCTCCTCGTACTGTTGGTTCAGAGAGTTCATGATGATGACTTCTTATATCCTGTAAAGAAAAGAAATTGTATTTTAAAAGGAATAAAACGGTGGGATAGAAGTCTTGTTCACTGAAATGATTTTGCTTGTGTCCAGTGCAACAGCTGCTTGCACGCAGATACCGGTTGAGTTTCAGATGCATGGAAATGGAAAGTTTACTTAGGTTTTGTTTCCTTGTAGGTTACTGTCACTGATAGGCCAAACAGTGAATGACAGACATTAGGTTTCTATTTGCATCTCATCTGTGTCTTTCTAAGCAACTACCTTCACTTTCGATTTTCTCTTGAAAGGTCCTTTATCCCATATGCGCGCTGGAGTTTTAATTTCCTACATCAGGCTTGTGTAAGTTGCATATGGTTAAAAAAATATTTGCGATGTAATGAAACCATCTAAAACACAGATTTAAGGAGAGGGGAGAGAAATCAGCCCCTTCAGTGGACGAACGTGACACAGTGAAGCTCAAATTTGTACCAATTTGCAAAACACCTTTTTTTTGAATAGTTTAAAAAAACTGCTATGAAAATGAACTATTGTAGAAGTGCTGTTCATATTTTAGCCTATTTCCATTTCGTTTCGACTTCCTCTTATCTTTGGAATCTTTGAAAATTTCAAGAATTTAAATTACCATACAGATTCATGCTCAGCCCCTTAAAGCTTGTTCATTAAGACTTCGTGTCTCCTGTAATCACTGATGGATGAAAATAGGCAGCAGAGCACCTACATGCCACAAAACCAGGGTTCCCTGTCTTTAATTTTTCTTGCTGTGTTTGTTTTCTGGGATATGTAATTTCTTGAAAAAACTGGTTCCTCATAAGACAAATAGTTAAGTTTGAATAGGCTAAGCCCATCCCCAGCCAATGTGGAGTTTCATTTTAAGAGAAGGAAACATGATTGGCTCACAATAAGCCGTGTCTGTGGGCCAAGTCAGTAGTAGGGGAGAGCGGGGTAATTAGAGCCAACCCTTGTTTCTTGGCGAAAATAGACACAATTGGTCATGTGACCACACATTTCGAAGAGTCATCCATGTCACTCACTGTAATGGAAAGAGGCCCATTGATTAGCCTAAGTGATAAGCACATTCAAGTTTTTTGTCTTTCAAAGTGAATTTGTTGGCAGAGTTGGTGCTTAAGGAAGTTACAATTGAGGCATGATGTTAGCTCTAAATTGCTGGATGACACGTTTGATAAAAGGCCAGGGATGGGGTCATTTGAGTCAGAAGATTTGTGGGAAGTTGAGGCATTTTTTACGGTAATTCTACATTGCATTCTTCATTTTATTACCAAAAATAATTTTAGAGCAGGAAACATGACATCTTCTACAAATGGAGGGCACACAGGGATTCAACTTCTCTTGTGGATTTGGACAGAGCAGTGGGAGCAGTAGGTACACCTACTGAATTGGAAGTCAATAGGTCAGACAAGAAGATGAACAGGATGACTTTAATGGTCTAGCGTGTAATATTTCTGAGGATTTATTGACAGAAATGCATTATAATATCCATGTTTTCAGTGGTGTATAAAGACCTTACATAATGAACCATTATGTTTTCATATTTTAAAAAGACACATTTCTATCTACATAACCGCGGGTCCCCCTCACGTGGACGTCTTCATGTTTCTAAAGTAGCTGAAAACAGGGAAACTGCTCTAAAATGTGCATTTCCTCACCACGGTGTTCTTCTTCTGTTTGTATAACTCCGGCAGTGTAGACACCCGTCCATAACTTGAATGCATACAAAGAAGAAGAAGAGGAAATAATAATAAAAATAATATACAGTCTCTGAGTAGTCATCTGGTTTATTAAAAGTAAGAACAGAAGTGGCATTTGGACAAATGAAGGACACACCTTCAGCGTGTGGATCTTTGTTGTCCAAGAAGCAAAACATGATGAAGCCAGAGGAGTCGGGACAGATGCAGACAGATGAAGGCAGAAATAAAGGATGGATTTTTCCAGATGGAAGGTGCTGATGAAGGGCAAATGTTTTCAAAGCGGAGCTAAAATTGTGTGTTTTCTGCTGGACAGGTAATTAAGTTAGTCCACCTTTAGGGATGCAAATGAAAACTGTTGTTTGCTAGCTTTAGTTACAATATGGCCATAATCACCGATAGAATTAACGTGTTTCCCCTGTCAGTGTTGTGTAATATAGTTGGATTGCAATTTCATTAACGTTATTCTTCAGGGTGTGTTTTGGTTTTGCTGTCAACAGAAATGTGTCTCTTAGGCTGGTGAGACAAGATCAACTGCTTTTATCGGCTCATAAAAATATAAATAGATTTATACTTTAGTAACTTCTGCTCCCATGGTGACTGCCCTCTGTGAAACCTTGTGTTGTGAATTCACGCCCCTGAGAATGATGTGGAGTCAAAACAAAACTGTGGTACATAATATTCTACAGCAGTCCTGTAGGCAATCAAAACTCTAGCCATCATCCTCAATTGAACTAAACAAAAAATGGAATGTCTGTACACCAAAAACACAATTTAATGAGTGTTGCCTAGCTTGCACAACTTGCATGACTAGATCAAGTAAGGAATTTAAATCGCATGACCAATGTTTACGTTGTCTCATACAGTGTTTCATTAATGTTTCTCTCCATCAATTTGAAAGCACAAAAACAAATCTCAAATCAGCGTTGCTGTTGATGATACAAATGCTAATTTTAGTTAGTTTATAAATGTTTAGAAATGTATTATGAAATATATTATTGACTCCAGTCAACACACTAATATAGTCTCTGTGACAGTCCATGTTTTTTCAGAAGTGCATCTCAGAAAACTAGAATATCATGGAAAGGTTCATTATTTCCCTGTAATTTAAGTCAGAAAGTGAAACATTTTTTTATTTTTTAGATTCATTACACACGAAGTGAAATATTTCAGGCCTTTTTTTTTCCGATGATCATGGCTTACAGCTCATGGAAATCAAAAATCCATTATCTGTGTTTAAACAATCACAACGTTTGAGTGTAATACGCTTTGTCCTCTGCGTGGATCTTCAGATGTGTGTTTAAGTTGCTCTTCCTTTTGAAGCTTTTCCCGCACACCATGCACAGGTGGGGTCTTTCCCCTGTATGCGTCACCCTGTGAGTCTCCATGTCGCCTTTTCGATTGAAGCGCCGACCGCAGTCGGTGCACTGGTATGGTCTTTCCCCCGTGTGGATTCTCATGTGCAAAGTCAAAGCTCCACTCTGTCTGAAGTTCACGCCACATTCCTTACACTGGTACGGCTTCTCTCCTGTGTGGATCCTCACGTGGTCCTTCAAATGACTCGACTCTTTAAAACGTTTCGCACAGATGGGACAAGTGTGTCTTCTCTCTCTGGTGAGACTGTTCATGTCTTCCTCCACCCCAAAACTTTCTCTTCCTTCTCCGCACAAGTCTGAGTTTAGCCTCGTTCCCGTTAGTGTCAGCGCCTTCATCCACTGTCCATTCACCACACATTCTGTGTTGTTGCCATATTCACTTTGATTTACAGAGTAGAAGGGCTGAGAAACTCTGGTGAGTCTAGACTGGTGACAGCCTTCTGCTTCAGCATCTCTTCTCTTTTCCTCTGCTGTGTAAAATGTTTTGCTCGTCAGGGTCTGCTCGTGGCTTGAAGAATGAGGCTCATTATAAACACTCCTTTCTGACTGAAGAGGGAGTTCGTAGCTGAGGTCAGCCTCTCCCTGAGGACTCAATGATGTAAACTTTTCCATTTTGATCTGAGGAGGGTTGGGGTCCTTGTTGTCCTGACAGGTTCTCCAGTCTTGTCCAGTGTACTGCTGCTCATCAGGCCCGTCCTGCTCATGTTCAGTGATCTCAAGTGGATCTACAGGGACAAAGGGGTGAAATAATTTGGCAAATACCTATTGTCTTGTCATCATCTTCTTGAGTTTTGATGCAAAACGACAAATACAACTATGACCTCTTTCACCTTTTTCTACTTGCTATTGTTCTTAACATCTTATTTAATGTCCATTCCCTCTGGAGAAATAAGATTCTTTCCATCAGCATACTCAAACTAAAGCAAAGATGAACATCTCCTGTTGCATTTGGAAAGTTGTTTCACTTTACTGTTGATGTCAAGCAGTGAAAACTTCATCAACTGACCAGGTAAAATGACTAGAAATATATATTATAGTATGAAAATATGATTTATTGTAATGCAGTTTTTGCATTGTCAAATGGGCAGGGGCAAACTGACAAATCCAGTCTACATTTCTCAGCTTAGAAAGCATCTCTCCAACCACCGCAAACGCACCATTCTTCATGTTTCACTACACTTCAGTACACAGAGGCATGTATTAATGAAAACATACATTTTAGCTGTAATTTTGGTATAGTATCTGCTGGATGTGCTCTTACCCAGTCCTATCCTCACCTAACAGGGTTTGTCGCTGAAGTCCAGAAGACTCTGGATTTATTCCGCAGGGGATCTCAGCCTGCCTGGTTGACGGAGAGGTTATGAACTCATCACCATCAGGCTCATCTTTGATATCTGCTGTCTTTTCAACAGTTAATATTCTGTAGAGGTGAGAGGGGGGCTCCTCCTGACCCTGAGGAGACACTGTGGCAACACCCTGCTGCCTACAGGGCGACCCTCGCTCCTCAGCCATCTGGTCATGCTCCTCTTTAATACGCAGGGTGCTCGGCTGATCGGGGCTCACATCTGGGGCCCGGTCCTCCTCATGGCAGCACTCAGGAGAAGCCTCCTTATCACAGCAATGAGGGCTGACCTGACGAGCTGCTGAATGAATGAGGGGTGAGAATGGAGATAAAAAGCTTTGTTTAAATTCACATTTAAATCTAATGTATCTCATGTAGACAATTTGTTTTACTTTTAAAGGTCATAAATACCAATGTCATCTGAACCATGTAAGTGCCACCGGATGCCAGCAGATGCCACAGGTTGCCACTAGCTGCCAGAGACACCGAATTTACACCTGGTAGTAAAATGTGGTCTGTATGTGGATACATATTCCGGATAATAAACGATCCGGTTAACGAATCTGTTACTACCAGGTGTGAATTGGTTGTGTCTGACAGCTATGGCACCCTCTAGAAGCTAGTGGTGATCTGTGGCTTATAAATATTTTAATAATTATACCATTAAGTCCTTTGCTGCTGCTGAGATGTTATGGAGAAGTGAAAAACTACCACCAAGCACTGACAAACAACTAAATAAAAATGTAAACTTGTAGTGAAATTTTTCTCTTGTATTTTATTTATCATTATATCAAGGCTATATATTTTGAACAATAATCAAATAGGCTTGTTTTTCATTATTGTAACTGACTGTTACAATATACTATAAAAGTAATTTTCAGTAACAAGTGTATTTTGGTTCCTTTTTATTTTAAATTATCTAAATTATAACCTCCATGGCTGAAGTAATTGCACAAGAGAAATTAACTTAAAAGTTAACTGCCTACTGAGTGCCGATAGCCTGCCACTGGCTGCCCCTGAGAGGATCTCGGTGCTGCTGTAAATTTATCTATAGAACATCCTCATGAAGCCAATGTTGCACTGAGCCACAAGACGATATCATAAAAACTGATGGGAGCTGCAGCCTCATCATGTTCGCAGCAAAACTCCATCATATAACAAACAAAACAAATAACGAGTCTAGTCCTTGTCATTGATTTTAAGTGTTTCATCCACACACCTGATCTATGTAATTTGACTTCAGGCCACAGCAACAGTGTCCGCAGGTGGTCTATCTCCTGCTTGGACCGGCGGATCTCTCCCTGGTATTCTGTGAGCGTTTTCTCCACCGCCCCGAAGATCTCCACTGCCGCCGCTGTCAGCCGCTCAGAGATGAACGCGTTTAGGTATTGTAGAGAGGCCATGTCTGTTCGGAGGCTGCTCTGACAGACCACACATCCCGTTATATGTGACTTCCTTGTTGTGAGAGGTTTCACTGGTGTGTTTAAAAGCGGCCAGACAGACAGCTGGCGCCCCCTGCTGGCTACCAGAGGGCTCACCACCCTGTCCCGGGTGTACGTCTGGTTACATACAAAACACTGACAAAGTTTTAAACGAGCGGTAAACGTAGGCAGTTCTTATTCACTTGGCCTGCTGTGTTACAGTGTATGGTTGCAGACAGTATCATAACAAAGCAAATTGCACCTGCTATACCTTCTACATAATACATTCATTTGTAGTTAAAAACTTCTTTATGAGGTAGTTTACCAATCCAGATTATCTAATATTTAATTCCTCCAGAGTCAAAGGTTCGTTAAACAGTTTTTTTCTCCATTATAACTGGATTTGCCTCTGTCTCTTTTTGGTATGTTTAATTTGAACTGTTCAGAGATGTGGGTCCATCGAAATAAATGTGTGTATGGTTTCATCGTAATAAATGTATATAACGTTATGTTTTCAGGGGATATTAGTTATGCAGTTTGTAGTTTTTAGCCTAGCTTATATTATAAGCTGGTAGGTGAGGCAGCTTCTTCAGCTCACAGAAACTGAAAAAAATTGTGGCATAATGAATTTTTACATGGTAAAACAACTCAAATTAACTCTCATTTGACCATATATATAGTCACTTTGTTTTGGCAAAATATTCCTCAGTCTTCTTGTTAAATGCATATGAATTTATTGAAGTGACAATTAACAGGCACAACAAAAGTCATCAAAACAGGGAGTGAAGGCTGCTGCTAAATACTGCTTTAGCTTACTGGGGCTAAAGTTACATGCTTTAAACTTTGAAAAGTAATGCAATTTTATTTACATTGGTAGATTATTTTTATTTGATTTGCTCACCATGTCTTGTTAGTCTAGATTTTTATTAAATTTCTGTCACTACAAAAAAAACACCATTTACACTAACTCTTTGACAAATGTCACCTTTATCTCTAGCATTGCAGATGTTGGTCATGATCAGATAAAATCCTGACGAGTCCCCACGTTGTAATGTTTGGCTGGGATATAGGCCTACGCATCCAAACTTGCCAATGTGAAAGGAGTCACTTTCTAATATAAGAAATGGTCAGTGCCATGGTATGGATGCACTGCAGCCACAAGATGGCCTCATTATTACAGTCATTTTCTCTAGGCAGTTATTTTGCACAGTATACCACTGTTACTACCACTTAATCATAATGATAACTCAGATCATATGTTTACATGGATCTTTGTAGATTTTTGGGCATATGTCCCAATACACAGTGTTTGTCAGTGGACAGTTTAGTTAGGTTTATCTGTGTGGCAGAGATGATTACCTACTCAGAAGTTCAATGCTTGACGGTGATTTTACAACATGTGGTGACACTGCCCCTAGGAGTGATGTCTACCGGAGAACTGAGGCTGCCAAGCACATGCGATAATTATTTGATAGATTTGAAAGTTGCTCAATTCCCAAACAATTCAGTCCCACAACTGGTTCACCAGTTGGTAATTTTTTATTTTTTGGAAACATCCCTCACAGATTAGCCCCGTTTCTGTGGCAATCAGGTCAAAAGTCAGGTGTACAATCTAATGCAACAACTAAGAGAAACCAAGTCATTTCTCACTGCTACGTGTACGTTTTCACACAGATCAGATAAAGAGATCCAAGCAAACACAGAGAGAACAATCTATTTATGGGCAAATTTGTGCATCTTTATTAGCATGAATGCCTGTAAAACATCCACACTCAAACTAATTTCATGTGAACCCACACACATTTATCATGGGTGTCAGATTACTATATATACATGGGTGTTCAATCTGCTGTATTACACTGATGCAAGCCACATGCTTAGGAGGTCAAAAAAAAAGGGTTGCACAAGTCATATTAATGTAAACAAACAGCAACCGGGCATTAACCTTAGAATATCACTATACATGAATTGCACAGATTTTTTGAGTTGTACAAACCTGAACTGAGATTTTAAAATGAACAGAAGCTCAATATTATGTTCAGATGAGCACACTATTCACTAATAGTCCATTATCACTGTATCATAATCATAATGATGTGCTTTTTTTGCTGGGCTTTAGCAGTGAAAACTGATGGTCTAAACATGCTTTAGAGAGGTATACCTTATGTTTATTATGTCTCAGTAGTCTGAGGATAGCATAGAAAAGAGTCACAGTAATTTGTAGCAGGAGCGGCCACTTGTAAACAATGAAGGAGATCTCCCTCTTTACATTAATCAAATAAAATGACAATGTAATATTGTCTGTGCAGATGAAGGTGAAAACCATGGAGACAGAAACAACATGCTGCAATGATTGCAATCCTGTGTTTTTTTCTTGCACAAAATCTCTAGTATATTTTGATGTATGTAGTTATTGCTTTACATTTTTAGACTATCTGACATGGTCAGTGTCAGACATGAGTAGGAATGTATTTGTACAAAGAAATATAACACAGAAATTAAGTTAAATTATATTGTGAATCAGTACCTGAATTAGAAATACCCATTATCAAAATATAGTTCCTGTTAGATTAAAAAATAATGTACATGTAATAATACTGTACTAAATAAACTTTCAGTAATGAGTCAGGGCAGTGTGAATTTTGTAAACCTTCAGAGATAAAATGTGTATTTTTTAAAATAGTTTCACAGAGAGCATATTAGCACACACACAACATCATGCACTTAGTCAACACCATTTTAGAAACTTGAGAATTATACAAACATAGAGCACTTTTTTCCTTCCACTACAGTGCACACCAGTTTAAAAAAGATGTCCAGTCGTAATAGTGAATTTCAATTACCAAGCGCAGAGAGAAACTGTCACTTATATGTTTCAAAAGACAAGAAATACAACATTCAGCAAACAACACCTCTGACAGAGTAGGAGTAAAAGACTATATCTAGTAATTTTGTACAATACGCAACAATACTGTATCTACAAAGTGTGTACTTTGAAACCTTTGATGCCTTTTTTATTTCCATCTTTTTTTACACAGACAAATTGATGACAAATTGAGCAGAGAATGAAAGTAAACTGTAACTTTTAACCTTTAACCTGGACCTTGTTTTCCCATGTTTTATGTCTATGTGACTAATTGTGGACAATAATTTTGAAAATGGTCCAGTATTAAAAGAGCGAGCTGCAGTTGACAGCAATGAGACAGGGCTGCAACATAATCCTTTCGGGCAATAGTGCCCAGTCAAAGTACGTCCTTGTGCTTGTGTCTGACAATAGACTTATTTTTTAAGAGTAGGTTGTTTTTTTAACCAGAAACAGTTGCTATATCATTCTCATCAAAGCCACCTGACTTCCTTGACAAAAATATAAATTCTATTTCTCTGGTCTTCTGCTGCAACACTTGCACAATTACCCGCAATGATTATGTTGTTACCCTGTCTCACTGCTACAGACTGCAGCGCACTAGCTCAATACTGGACCAATTTCAATCCACTTTGAAAATACAAAAGTTACCCTTTAATCCTTCAATTTCCTCCTTTATTATCAGCCCCTGATTGCCCTGGTTTAAAATGCCGAAGTGCCACTCACAAAACGAAAAGGCACAGCTACATTTGATTTGAGTAGGAGGTGGGCCCTCCCACCTGGCTATACTCAGACAGCTGGCCAAGGTTTCCCTGGGTGTTGTAGCTTCCTGACTGGTCAAAGCTACCCTGGTTGTAGGGCTGCTGGGTAAAGGTGCCAGCCTGTTTCTCAGAGGCCCCACCTGCTAACCTTGATGCACCCTTGTGCCAACCAGTCTCCTTAAAGACAAACCAGATGTTCCCAGCCCATAGGACAAAGTTGAGAAATCCAAAAGCCTGAAGAGAAAGAATGTGAGACAAAGCGATATTAAACATGGACTAATGAGAAATGCTAGTCAGCAATATGTACAAATATTCTTGTATTATTATATCTTTATTATTATTCTTCTTTGTAGGTAATTATGTCATGCAAGTAGTTATTTTAAGCCAAACCATGATCTTTTCCTTAACCTAAGTAGTTTTGTTGTCTAAACCTAAACAAACTGCAACCTCTCACATTAACCACTAGTTTTATTTTTAAAGTATGTTATTCTTGCAAACTTGACATACTTTAAAAATAATACAACTAGTTATATATATTATAGTTATTCTTGCTAACGTGACTGTGGAGCCCTACACGTACAAAAACGATTCGAAAGGGTATCCAGGGTTTAAAAAAGCGATGCCAAAGGGTCTTGACAAAGCGTACTGTATCTGACACCCTGGGGTGAGAATGGGTTTTCATCAGACATGCTCCTGCTTAGCTGGAATGAAAACCCGCAAACCACACTGACTCTTCCACTGATCAGTTTGACACCCAAACTTCAAAATGTTCAACTCCTTTAGGATGCTTCTACAATTTAATATACTTCATCATTTTATTTTTATGTATTTAAAAGAATCTTAAGATGTTTTCAACTCCTCTTCATCCTCTTCATACTCCCTCAACTTCAACTTCACCTGACAATTCAACTGCATTCACTTCAGCTGCATTCACCAAATGGCATTTTAACTGCATCCATTTCTTTCTCTTCAACTGTCATTTCAACTCCTTTAAAGGTTCAGTGTGTAATATTTCTGAGGACTTATTTACAGAAATGTAAGATAAGATCCATAACTATGTTTTCAGTGTTGTATAAAGACCTCACTCAATGAACTAATATGTTTTTATTACTTTAGAATGAGCCATATCTATGTAACTGCGGGTCCTCCCTTCCATGGACCTCGCCATGTTGCGTCGTCATGTTTCTGCAATAGTTGTTTTTAGATGGGTCTTTCAGAGGTGTATCAAGTAGGCAGCAGACTCTTTTAATGTTGTTCGGAATTTTTCAAAGTAAAAGCTCAGTTCAACTCCAACTACAGCATTACAGTAAACAAGCTTTTTGTGCTTTTATTTTATAGGGAAAAGCACTAAAGAGGAAATGATTATGTGAGTAACTGTTGCTGTTATGACTGAGATCGATTTCAGCATCACTATCAAAGTATTTATATATTTATATTTTATGCCGCTATCAGAGCACCGTAATCTGGCAGCGGGGGAGATATTATTGATGCCGGGCAGTTTTGGCGATGGTCCATAATCACACAGAGAATGAGTGTTTTTCCCTTGTCAATGTTTGTGTCAACTTTATTACATAGTTTTACTAAATTAAGTAAATATATTTTCTTAATAAATATATCTAAAGAAACCTAATTTCTTGACTGGCTACTCTCTGCTGTCTCAGAAGAGACACCTTTTGTGCTCTGTCAGCCACCGTAGCTTTCCTACGCTCTTTGAAGGGTTAGGGGGCAGTGGTTAACTGGAAAGTTGGTTGCAATTCACAACCTCACCACTAGATGCCACTAAATCTTACACACTGAACCTTTAACTTATACTTCGACTTCATTCAGTGCTTACACATAAAAACTTCAACTTACATTTTAACTGAACATAACATTTCAGCAGTGAGCACACTTTTTTAGCATTATATATTCATTTATTCACAGTTTTTTTGGGACTCATCCTGTGAACCTACCACTGAGGTGTTAAGCCCGGACCAGCGTGGTCCATGCACAGAACCACACTTGTTGGTCTGAACTTTGCAGGCAGAGATTAGGAGCTGCACCTCATCTGGATCAGTGGCCACTTTCACGTCAGACAGGGCCTTGGCCCAAGCAGAGGAACTGACCAGCCACAGGAAGGAGAACACCACTGTCACTATAAAGTCCTGAGGACATGTAAGAGAGAAGTGACAGAGGGTATGGAAAAATTAAGCTCAAGAAAACAACATTTCATTACCTTGTCACTACTTTGTGAAAGTAGTGGTTGAGTGCTAATACTTGCTTTGTACAGTTATGTCTAGCACTATGATTACTTTGGCAGAGTCCGTATAAGATGTCAAATAAGGAACATTATTAATTGGGAATTTAAGGGTAAGATTACATAATTTATAAAACTAATAAAAACTAAAAAATATGTCCTTGGCCAGACTCCACTGTACTTACAATGAGTGGTCCTCGGTTGTTTTCACGGTACTTGTTCTGAAAGAAGATGTAGACAATGGTGGCCATGAGGGAATACAGGAAGGCAAAGACCGCAATGGTTACGAAGAACTCTGCAGAGGATGAATAGTCTCCAATGAGGAACACGCGCTCCCTCCTTATGCCCTCACACACGGGCGCTTCAAAGGACACCTGGTGCAACCTGATACACAGAGAGGAAGGTGTGGTGGTCAAATCACTCACTACTCAGTGTCTTTCACTTTAACCTGACTGGAAAAAAAAATCTTGTATGTACTTTGTAGGAAACTCTGAACTAACGCCTCTAACACCTAATGTCAGTTAGTACAATCTTATTTTTGGGGCTGTTTTCTCTTGGCATGACGCCTGTGTGGACCACCACTGGAGGGGGGGAAACTCAAGCAACGTAAAAGAAAAACTGCAAAAAATAACCAGGTGGTGGTAATGGTGCAATGGATAAGATACATGCCTTTGGTGTGAGAGACACGGCTTCAATCCCCCACTGTGACTCATCCACCATTGTGTCCCTGAGCAAGACACTTAACCCCTCGTTGCTCCAGAGGCGTGCGACCTCTGATATATACAGCAATTGTAAGTCGCTTTGGATAAAAGCGCCAGCTAAATGAATAAATGTAATTGTCAGGATGTGGTTCTGTGACTTTTAGTATATTATCTAAATGTCAAAAACGTTGGTAAAGATGGTATGCAATTATAGTAACAGTATATTTGCAGATGATACCAGTAAGTTCATCATTTAATTTACAGCTATAAGGAATTATATCCATCACAGGTTAAATTTACTGAATGCATCTTAACCTCAGTGAAGTAAGTCAATACACCAAATTAGAAAAAAATATATATTTTTATATACCCCACGTGATGTCTGGCAATACAGATAGTTTCAGTTTTATCTGCTGCTTTTAAAGAAATAATCCCCCACACACTTAACTTTCTATTTTTGAATTCAATATGCCGCTAAAATGTCGCTGAAACCTGTGGACATCAGGCAGGAGAACACCCCTGTCACTACATTTCATTTCATTATGTTGCCAATCTAAAAGTAATCACATTGCTGTCTAATATATTTACAATGTTGGCTAAAGCATAATTTTTACAAAAAAGAAAAATCTTTATGAGTGAATCATGAATTTCAGCATCAGTGTGATGGTTTATTGCTATTTAATAACACCAAAATGTTTACTTTGGGTTCATAGTAATGGCGAGTTGTGTTTATTCACCTCATCGCGTTAAAATCGCCTTCTTGCGTCGTGTGTGAACACTTGCAGCGAATGTACTCACACGAGGAAAGCATCGTGAGGCGAAAATTCGCGGTTGGTCTGCATGCGGCATAAGACACTGAATAAAGCCCACTCACCTGAAAGGATAAGCAAAGTCGATGCCAATGCTGAGGTTGCTGCTGGCCTTCTCCATGCAGTCCACACTAACCCGCAGCTGCCCAGAGTAGCCCCCACATGTTGCAAATGCAAAAATGGCAAAGAGCTGCACAAAGAAAAAAAAAAAATCAATGAAAGGGCATTACAGCTGTTTTGAATTAAGACATCAGATGACTAAAGGCAAAGTTATATTCCCTCATTATTCTGACCAAAACCTATATGCACAACACACAGTCACAAGCAGTTGCTACTGGGTGAGTGATACTGTCAACAATATATATCAAATCTACAGTTGATGCTTCTGTTCTCCCAGTTATCCACAGTGCAGGCTTGCCAGTGGAGCAGATACTGAACTGGTCAGTAAGCAAGATGAGACCTACAAACTACTGGGAATGAGGTTTTTTTTTGACCATGACTCAGGGGACAGTCCCAGAGTCCCAGATGAGAACACACACAGTATACAATTATGTTAACATATTTTTATTACGTTGGTATGTACTAGACACACAGTTTATCAAGTATGCTTCGTTATATCTCATATCTAACAATGCAACAACAGGTCTGTATCACTTTCACGCAAATTCATGATAAATGCATGATATCTTATAATAGCTTTGATGCTTCTGTTTTTATTTTGCCTGTTTCTTTTGTGGCTTTAAGCCCAATTTAAAGCTGAAACCTGTAACACTAGTATTAGTGACAGGTTAATGAAATTGTTGTAGAAGGATGTGATGAAGCTGCTTATGTGAATCAGCCACTCCTAAACTTGGATAACTTGGATAATGCACCACATGTGATATCACTGGGCTTATACAAACATGGTGTGGAATTAGTCACCAACATGGACGTATTTATTACATGCCAACATATAAATTTGGCTTAATATTCATATGAAGTCATGTTTCTGGCCACCTGACAAAAGTGAGTGCAATTTTCAGCCTCCTTTTAGCTCTGTTTTGGTCTCCACAAACTCTGAGGGAAGTGTCTGGCTGTTTAGATGAATGTTTCAACAAGTTCACCAGCTAGTTGCTAACTTTGTCTGTCTACTGTGTGGAAATTTGGACAGGTAGGGTTTATTAGAGCTTGCTTGTTGAAAACAGCTGCTTGTTGCATGAGAGTGGTTGGAGTGAACCTAAACAGTAAAGTCGTGGGGCGAAAAAACAAAACAGTGAGTTGAAACACCTCTCACTTTACACATAATAATTCAACACAATGTTATTGTAAAATACTGATTAGTGCAGCTTTAACAATATATTAATTGACAAATACTACAGCTTTAAGAATATAGAGTTTTGCAGCTCCAAACCGAGCCACAGCAAACATTAAAACAGTTTCTGGAATAAATTCATATTAACAAGCCAAGCTTGTGAATGTTGAGTATCCGCTGTCCCACCATTTGAACATTTAGAATATGGACATCTCAACATTTTTTCTGCCATGAAGCAAATTTAATGCCAACTGATAGCATTTTGGCCACATCAGCACATGGACCACAATAGCTGCAGTGAGTGTGTGGGCTGAACTGAATTAGGATAGGCAGAGTCATGTAGTCACAAGGAAGAGATCACCATTTGTGCTCCTTCCACTGGCACCTGATGATGACTTCAACGCAACACTTATTAAAAAAAAAGATGTTCACATTCTTTCTTGTATTGCCCTTACAAGGAATACTAGGAACAAAAGGGAAGCTGAATACCTTGTAGGGTGTGCACACTTTGACACAGCAGCAACAGAAAAATAGTCTAAGAAGAAAGCATATTCCCAGACAAAATAATAAAATGTATATAATAACATGTAATCTGACAGATAAAACTGCATTAGCAATCTGGTGGATATAAGGGATTACAGGTAAACAGAATCCATTCTTAAACCTTATGGATGTATTGTAGACCTCACAGCTTAGCTTGCATTACAAGCTGTAAAGCTTAGTAACGTTATTAGGAAACAATTTATAATGCCATAAACAGTTTGATGACACAAAGATCAGGCAGAATGATCACATATTGAAAAACTACCCATGGTGTTTGTTGAAAAGCAATATCCATAATAAAAAAACCCAAACACTTGAACTTACCGGAGCGAATATAACCATACACATTGAAGAAAAGGAGATCTAATCCAGCTTTGTTATGCTACAGGGCTCCTCGAAGATACTGAAACAGAAGCTGGAAGAGGCTGCCTGAGGAAAGCACACCAGTGTGTGTGTGTGTGTGTGTGTGTGTGTGGCTGAGTATGAATGTCTACCAGAGACCACCAAATATTTCTTTATTCCTCTACCATTCTGCCCTTCACCATTTTATGAGCAAGGCAGGAGGACAGGTCATGAAGAGCGAGGAAATTTTACCGTGGCGATACCTGTTATTGAATTAGAAGTTCCCTGTGGAGTTTTTGACCACTAGTAGCGCTATGGAGCTAGTTCACGTTTTGTTTATCTCACAATACACATTCCTGACGGTGGTTTCACACTATTTCACTGACTAACAGGTGGCAACAGTGAAAATCAGCTTTGCAAATATTTAATGAGGAAGTAAACATGTCTTCAACACATTTGTTAGAGATGAAGCATACGGATATTGTGTTTTCCTGACTAACACTGAATGAATGTAAACATAACATTTGTTTACAAGAGAACTTATGTGCACCTTTAATAATTACTAAAGTGTAAAAAAAGGACACCGGCTACACTCTAAGACAGGACTATATTATGCAGCATAAATCACTTATATATATTTTTCACTTTAGTGTGTACTTTATGCACAGTTTGCAAGCTTCCAACACTTCTTCATACCTAAATGAGAGAATAAGCCCCCCCACCATTAATATTTGTGTGGGGTGGCGATGGCACAATGGATACGACACATGGCTTTGGTGTGAGAGACCCTGGTTCAATTCCCCACTGTGACACATCCACCAATGTGTCCCTGAGCAATACCCTTAACCCTAGCGTGCGACTTGTGCAACGTCTGATATATAGCAATTGTAAGTTGCTTTGGATAAAAGCGTCAGCTAAATGAATCAATGTAATGTATTTTTTATGGAGAAACAGCTTTTTGCAATAGTTTCTGTTTCATTTGATTCAGGGACATATAATAATGTCTTTGTTAGTATAAATTCCCTGCTGATTGAACACTAATGCAATGTCAGTCTGCTTAGAAATTAACCTGAATAATTAATCATCCTCTTAGCTCTGTAGCTGATTGAAAAACATGGTTCAGGTGCTGGATTGCAAAACAGGAAGTGGTAAGTAGATTAATTATGGACACATTACACAGCAGCAGATCAACATAGAGTGCTTTTATGTATATACAGCCAACTATAAAGCCAATTTGTTATCGCCACTAGTCGTAGCCTGTTTGGTCGTGTGTGTGTGTGTGTGTTTGTGTGTGTGTGCAGGCCTAACTGTCCACAACTAATCATCCATACTCCTGAACCCATAAGCCTAATATTTTTTGTGCACATTTATGGTTGTATGTTTAAGGACCTCTCGTGTTTGCGGTTATTCACAATATTTCACAAGAAAAAACTATTTCATTGACTAAGCTTGTCATAAAGCTTAGACTTCTCTTTCAGCAGTTTTCACCATTTTACAATAAGCATTATGACATAGTAAAAGACAATGGGCTGGACTAAAAAGTAGGCTTACCTAGCATATGTGAAGGTTCTCAGTCATCCAGGTCATAGTTATGCAAGGAAGGATAAAATCAAGGAAACTGGACTTGGTTGAAGATACTAGTACACATTTTGTCCCTCATCCAAGAGACTTCTTCAGTTCTGGCTGACTGGAAGGGAAACTCCACTATTTAACCTCTGTGGAGTCGTTTGCCAAACCATCGATACTGCTGTTGTTAGATCTTACCAGTCAATCGGAAACTGAAGAAATCTCTTGGATGAGGGCTGAAACATTTTCTAGTATCTTCAATCAAGGCTTACCTAGTCTTTTGCAGGTTTTCAAGTAGGTCTATCTGCAGGTCCACAGTAAAACGGGACACACCTACTACATGACATGCCCCCTAAATGGTAACAGGTTAGTTAGGTTTGGGCACACAAATGACTTGTTTAGATTTAGGAAAACATAACGGATTGGGTTACAATAAGTGCATTAATCCACAAAGTTATCTCAGTAATAAAGTGTGTGTCATGTAGCCTGCAAGACTGCAGACAGACCCTTCTCCACATTTTGGCCTTTGTCGTGGCTCAATAATTGGCAGCCATAGAAAAGTTTGGTCTCAGCTTGAATCAGAGCATCTAACCTAATATTTTATAATCCACTAAAATTAGGCTCCATGTGAGATGATTAAATCCCTTTTGTTACTTTCATCGCCATCTTGACTGTAAGTGAGCGGGGAGGGGAGAGGGGGGTAGGGAGAGGTTTTATTTTGTGCCGAGTGTTGCAACTAAATGTTTACATAAAATATTAATGTTTCACTTCAGGGGTATGGACTTATTTCTCTATTATTTATTTCTTTTATACAGATAAACCCAGGTTGCCCAGTTACAATGCCATTACACATTCTATGCATCTTAAAGAAAGTGAGACTTCACTATAAAGAAAACTTTCTCCTCTTTATTCCACCACTCTCATGAATACATGCTGGACAAACAGCCTGCCCTGCAATCCCAGTTCCCCACCCACATGCCCCCAGACACACCAGGTGGAGATCTGCACTCTACTGAGGGCACACTTCTAGCTCCTTATGTAATGAGTCAGAATGCAAAGCAGAAAATCTATTTTATTGAGTGAGTTAGTTCAAGTATATTGGCATTCTCTTACTTCCTACACATGCAGTCTTTACCAATGCTGTGATTAAGTTAAGTTGTTGCCTCTGCTGCCCACTCCAATAGCACTGTGGCCCAAAGAGACGTAATTATGGAGCTGTATGCAGAGACGTTTTGCCATGGCATTGTGCGCCTGATTTGACAAACAGGAGAGACATATTTATCTCATCTCCCACCAGGTTGTCGAAAGCTGATGAGTAGTTTTAATGGTGGTAGCAGCTTTGTTGAGCAGTTGTCTTCTGTCTGTGTTCCTTTTCCGTTTTAATGTTATGTTGTGTTAAAAGTCAGAGGCAGCTAGGTACAAACTCACTGTCTGATTAGTCACCCAGAAAAGATATGTGAAAATGCATTGCGAATAGTGGCTAGAGGGCTGGGAATGGCTACTATTGCTGATGAATATGTGTGCGAATGTATGTATTATGCAACATCAATTGGAATATATTAGTTTAATGAATATGCAATTGACTAAGTGGCTCGGTTTCATTTTAGCCACTACACGCTTGCCCTATGGTTTAATGAGATATACATTATTTCTTTAAGCTGATGGATGCACATGTTATAAGCTAATAGCTACTCAAGTGAAGTCAATTCAATTTGATACATTTTATTAACTTCATTTTAATTGTACTACATTCTGTCATTTTGCCTATAGGCATAGTGTACAGCGAAGAAGAGAACAGCAGGGCAATGTTTGTAGTTCTGTTGCTGAAAAGCAGGGCACAGTCTGTGAAAATACTGGATTTGAATGTAACAAGGCTACCTGCAGGTAGTCACTAAACACCTGTGTTTTATAATAAACCAACATGAGCATGCAGCAAACACATAATCACAGACACACACATCCAACCTTCTAACACACACACACACACCCTTCTGCCCTTAATATGCTCTCTCTCTCTGAGCCCAGTTTTCCATATAAAGCTTCTATAGCCTCAAGAGTTCTCACAGGCATGATCACCATAATCAGACCTGACGCCTTGTTAGCATGAGCCTCCCCTCTCACATATTACAGGCAGCTGGACGTGCAGCTTGCCAGCAGCTGGGGAGGAGATATGTCTTTAGTTTGAATGCCCCTTAGCCTCTGGAGGGAGCTATTTAATAAGCATCAGCATTATCAGATCATTCAGCCGCACTACCCACACTCATCATCGCTTGGCAATTTCTGTGAGCATGCTTTTCAAGTGCATGGAGATTAAGAGTGTGTGCATGCTTGTCTCAAGCATGTGTTTGCATTCACATTGTATAAATGTGCACTAAGCAGGACAGTGTTCACCATAAGATGCGGCACAAATACGAGGATGCAATATTTCTAGGCACTTGTGAGCTTGCTGTGACAGATCTCGGTATGCACACACAACCAACATAGCACATTATTGGTAACACAATTATTGTTAACAATTCCACATAACATGCACCCAGCTGTACGGTGGTGCTGCCTACAGTTTAGATGCTGACTGGGGTGTTGATTCTTATGTGGTACTAACAGCTGTATCACACTACAGTGGGGTAATTTAATTATCTGATACTTCTTAGTAATAAGAATTGATTTTCTTCTTTAGCTCTTTTATATCTGTCTTATCCTACTGTTAACTGGATGTTATTTTAGTTTGACTGTTGATTGACTTTGTATCACTGTAAAATACTGCTATTTAAATAATTTTATTTATCCGTCCGTCTTACATGTCAGCCGTCCGTCTGGCTGGCATGATTTTTTATGCAGTTTCTAGTTTAAAGAGATAACATCACAGGAATATTCAGACCAGTTAGTCAGTGTAACAACCACATTGCCATGGAAACATGGTTCTCCACAGGTTTTAATTCCACGCTAATAAAAGTTTTATATCAACCATACAAAAATGACATGCTCACTTCCTCTAGCTTCAGGATTCAAATAACTGCAACGGAAAATTTATGTGCGCTGGTAACAAGGGTGTCATGTATCACAGAGAAACCACAGCTTTATCAAGTCTTCCTCTATGTCATGCTTATGGTGGCATAAGCATGTTATCAGATTCTCCAGGGAGGAATATGTTTTCTTCTCTAGCAACTCTAGCAACTGATTGGACCAGTTTCATTCCCTTGGTCCATTTATGAAGTTAAGTGCTGTCACGTCAGTCTGCTCACACACACACATTTGTTGAATCAACTGCTTCTTAACAAACAGATTCTCTGTGTATGGAGCTCAGTGACCACTGCATGGTCAGGCTTAGCTGTACGAATTGCAAACTGAAACCCTTCTGTGGGCAACCAGTGAAATCAAAGAAACACAGAGGAAAATCTAGCCCCTACTGATATTTCAATGTACCCATAATTGTATAAGCAGTGAGATAGCACCAATGTGACATCTTTTGAGAACCATAACACTGATCTTATGGGCCCAAGTGGACAATGTCACATTATCAGGTGTTTTATGCCACCCTGTGGCTGAATTCAGGCATTGAGTTTCTCTCCATGGAAATCACCTTCAGGTGCACTGACTATTTGTTTATTTTCTGATGAATACCTTAGAGCAGGGTTTTTCAAAGTGTGAGGCGGGCCTCCCCAGAGGCGCTCCAAACACTTTCAGTGGAGGCTCAATGAATGGAAGCGAAACACTATTACCTTAGTTACCAAAAGGATGTCACATCGAATAGTCTATATGTGTGTGATTTGATTAAATAGAGAGTTCAGAGATACAGTGGTTTTGGGGACCTTTTTTCCCACTTAATCAGAGTCAAAACTAATAAATGCCTTAGTAGCACTGACCTTTTTTTAGTGTATTTGGAGAGTCTGAGATTAGTCCGGCAGCAATATTAGGTTATATTGACTCAGCTGCTGAGTGTCCTCAATTCACCTAAGCATCCAGGAATTGAGGAATTGAGTCAAACCAAGCAAGTAGGCTGGGGGGGATAGCCTTTTCCCAAGCTAAATATGAGACTGATGCACTGACCAAAATGAGTCTGCAGTTAAGTATTCAATTCAACCATACTCTTTGTAATATTGTTTACAGAGACATAACAATTCCCACCACAAACAAGCATCAGAAGGGGGAGAGAGAGCAGGAGGAAAGAGAACACCCAGTACCAACCAAGGAAAGAACTCCAGGGCAGAGCTTCTTTCAACGTGTGCTCACAATAATTTGAGATGACTTTGCGTCAAAATAAGATTTTTGTAACAAGTGAGTTGTTTGAGAGAACTGGTTGACAGTTTAATTGTTACATCATAACACTGTCACAGCTAAGTATATAAAAGTAGATAAAATAACTAGTAACTAAGGGGCTAACCCTAACCCCTGAAAAACAACCCCACACCATAAAACTCTACACTTGGCACAATGCAGTCAGGCAAGTAACTCCTGGCAACCGCAAACCCAGACTCGTTGATCAGATTGCCAGACAGAGAAGCATGATTAGTCACTCCACATGTCTCCACTGCTCTAGTGTCCAGTGGTGGCGTGCTTTACACCACTGCATCTGACACTTTGTATTGCACTCGGTGATGTAAGGCTTGGATGCAGCTGCTGGAAACCCATTCCCAGAAGCTCTTTACACACTTGAGCTAATCAGAAGGCCACGCAACATTTAGAGGTCTGTAGCTATTGACTCTTCAGAAAGTTGGTGACGTGTGTGCACTCCGCGCCTCAGCATACGTTGATATATGCTATATTGTGTGCAGACCCGCATGCAAAAGATTTCAACAGATATGAAAAGAAGCCAGTATCTACTATCCAATCTTTTCTGCTGGGTGGCTACTGTTGAATATTTTGAACTTGCTCAGAATACACAATACTAGGTGATGCTTTGGGTCTCAAGGGGCTGGCTTGGCTGGGTTAGGTCAACCCAGATCAAAGCTGAATGCTGTGTGACAAACTGAGGCCTCGAATTTCCACTTTCTTCCTGCAGCTTCAGGCCTCAGGTGGAGGCTGAGTGATGCTTACCTGGCTGTCATGGTGCACAGCTAGAACCTCTGCAGGGAATCCCTCTACTGAAGTGTTTTTAAGGGATTCACTTGGTTTAGCTTTGGTTGTTTTTTTTGAGGCAAGATAGGCCACAAACAAACACACAGAAATGTGCTCGTACTGTGCGTCTGCACACGCGCAACAAATTCACATATGTGGCTAAATCATATGCAGCTAAACAAACCGACAAATACTGTGCAATCACACTGCGGAGTGGGCTTATCTGAACCAACAAATGGTAGAAGAAAAGTGACCAGAAGAGAGAGAGAATAAATGCTCCCTCCTAATTATCACAAACACCCCCAGATAAACATCTTTCTCTCTCTCTGTATGTCTCTATATTCTCTCTCTCTCTCTCTCTCTCTCCTGCAGCTGCCTCCTCTCCCTGTGATTTTCAGCACGGGTTTAGCCCTTCTCATTTCTGGCTTGGCCCTTTGAACAGGAGAGCGTGGCATTGTGGAAGGAGGGTGGGTGCTAAGCCCCGCGCCCCGTGTGTTTATCTGCCTCTCCCAGCTGGGCTCCTCAGGGAACAAGATAGAGAGGGACAGAGAGAGAGGGAGAGAGGGCAGAAGCAACAGAGAGACGAATGCAGAGAGAGGAAGAGAGAAAAGCTAGGGTACAGGAATGAAAACTGTCTGCAGTGCAAACAAAGCTCTGAAACATCTCCCCATTTGCCCTCTTCTCCACTGACCTACATAGCATTGAAGATCACAGCACTAATGTGAAGACCATCATTTTCTTTCAAACCAATGTAAGGTATATTTGCACTTCAATTAAAGATTTAAAAAATACAATTTATCTACAGATTTAGGTGAGTGGGTGTGAATAACAGTCCAAGGATTCTGTCTGAGGGGACTTAAGTGTAGCTCGAAAGGGTTGGAGGCTCAAATGAAGACATGAATGAATACTGTGAAAGAGCGGAGGCTGCCTGAGGATTATGAAACTGATCCACAGGCTTAACCACCAGCAATCACAACTGCTGTCCATAATACACACAGCTTCCATTGTGAAAAACAGGAAATCAAATACGGTGTAGTAAAAAAGTGGAACCTGGTAGAGAAACAATCGGGGAAGTGAAGTGAGCAGAAGGGCAGAGAGAGTGTTTAAGGCTTGGTAAAATAAATAAATAACTAAAATAAGAGGGATGACGAGAGAAAACGGAGGAGCTGCTCAAACAATAGGACTTGATAAGAGTAGCAGAGGAAGCCATGCAGGCAGCGCAGAGTGGTGAGGTGAGGATCACGTTAAGTGGCAGACGATCTAAAAGGTGCATTCACTGATGAGTGCACTTGACGTTTTCGCAATCCTTCTCACAGATGCCATACATACACACACACACACACACACACCGTCCACCTGCTCCATTCAAGTCGATTGGGATCGTTGCAGTGTCAAGTGGCCGCCTCAGGAGGAGAAAAATGCCTCAGATGTTCAACTCCTCTCCCTGCCTGACTGGAAAGGAAAGAAAATCTAGGACACTCTTTATGAAGACAGAAAGAAAGAGATGAAACAGAGAATGAGACAGAGATGGAGAAAGGGAGGCACATCTTTTTCAAATTTCTTATCCTCTACTATAATTTCAAATCAAACGACTCAGTGTCAGTGTAAGACCTCATTAAGCTGCTATACCTGAAATTTCAATTAAGAGCGTTTTAAAATAATGAAATAAAATACTGTATATTCGTAGGGTTCAGGCAAAGCCTCCTCAAGTTTTCCAAATAAATTTCAATTTTACATGAATGGACCTGAAGCAAACACAGACATAAGCCCACTGGGTTAGCTTTTGTAGCTTAAACTAGCTGCCTATTCATCTGCGCACGCTGGTTTGTTTACATGCATCAGACTGTGTAGGTCACCATCTATCAAGCATGTACTGTATGTATGCTGAAGCATGTACTGTATGTATGCTGTAGTAGCTTTTTTATCTTATTGTCTTCTAAGGAAATCCAAAAAAATAAATGCATTGGCTGTTAAACCAGTGGACTATGCTAATGAAACTATAAGTAATAAATGTTTATTAGTGCAGATGAATACCCATCACAGTTTTGTAGTCAGCAGGCCCTGATAGCAGATAACTATGCACTTTTCCCAGAAGGATTAAGAAAAGAGTTTGAAATGATTTAAGTAAAATGAACATGAACAAAAACATTTATTTTGTGTCAGTTTCTGCTCAACATTTCAAAAAACAGCAAAAGTGATTCCTTTATGTGCTATCATTTATTTTCACTATAGTGCATTTAGCTGTTTCAGGCTGGTGATCTTAATTCATTTTACATGCTACTGTGATTGCAGTAGCCAGTGTATAATTATAAACTTGTATGCCCGTCCTTCCAATAAGCCAAGGCACCGACTTTTGTGTGTTATGTGCATGTTTGCATTTGTCGCGTGTAGTCATGTTTGTGCATTCCCATTTCCATTCATTTTTATGTCCGTGTCTGCGTGTGCTGCTCAGAATGTGTAACCTTGCCGTGCATGTGTGTGTTTATCTGAGTGTTTAAGGACCAAGATGTGAGCGTGCAATGTGTATGTATGTGAACGTAGAGTAAAAATATCTCACTCTCTCCACTCAGGCAGAAGCATTAGCCACAGTCCGCACAGGCATGCAAACACACACACACACACACACACACACACACACACACACACACACACAGTTTCACTTGCTCTCACTGCTGCAGTCCGCTAGTGTGCAAACATGAGCAATTTTATGCCAGCTAGTTAAGCACAAAACAAAATGACAAACGCAAATCAGCAATGGAAGCACAGTGGTGCGAGCAGACATTTAAACTGAAGTTTGAAAAAAGAGTGATGAGGGAAATTCACCCCAACTGATTTACTGGTGATGAGAAATGGAAGAAATATCACTCCCGTTTTTGTGATTTGTTTTGTTTTTAATTCATTTAAAATGGTAAAAAGGCTTATTTTTCCCATAGCAATTTCCTTTTAGACTTTTCAATAAACACTGATGACATCTTACTCAAAATTAAGTTGGTCAGAAAAAAGCACAAGCGCAGTTCATTATTACATCCTTACTTTCACACCTAATAAAAAAGAATTTTCCTTCTCATCAAACAAATGTGGTTATGTGTCAGCGATATTGATCTTGGCAACTGTGTTAATGAGAAAAACTTCACTGACTAAAGAACTTACACAAAGAAGCGACGGCCAGAAACCTTCATGTGAAAGCTGTCTGATCTGTGTTTCAGTAGCAGCCCCACAGAACAAAATCAGTAGCTCATTTAGCGGCGGCTAATCCCTTCCTGCACGGGGAGAGCTTTGTGTCCTGCATAGCCCAGATTCATCTTTGCCACTATCTCTCTGCTCTCTTCCTCTGTAAGCTTGACCGACCACAAGCAGGCAGAAAATCTCCATTTTTTTTTTGTAACAGGGTCCCTTCTTGGCGCTCCTCTTCTCCCCATGGGGTTTCCATGGCTACTTAGTCAGGTGACCTAGCTGGAATCCGGCCCCTTTGCCCTGTGGGGGTGGTCACTGCACTTTTATTAAGCTGTGGGACCCCAATAGAACCCCGCTGTGTGTGTGTATGTCTGTATTTGTGCAAGGTGCTGGATTTATATATGTGAGGAGGATAGGTCCTCACAAAAAACTGCAGATGGAGAAAATCATAAAAGTCATGTCAGTTCCTAGGTCTCACTTCTAAAAGGGAATATTAGAGGTCAAGGTTAAGGACCGGGTTTGGATTGGGGGTCAAATTTGTGAGAGTTGAGTGTGAATGTCTAACAATAATGGTAGTCCTCAGGAGTTAATATGGTGTCATGGACGGCCCATAAGAAACCTCATGTAAAGCCTATCTGTACTACCACAATACATTTATCACATGTCATCAGATGTGCAGTCTTGGATGCCCAGACGAACAGATGAACAGAGCTGTCAGCTGATCACAATTTGGAGTTGGATCAGGTGGTTAGGCAGAAGTGGGGAGGTGTTGAGGTAGAAGAGTTGTGTGTGGGGGTGGGGGACTCAGGAGAACCCTTCTGTTGGAGGCCACTGAGGTAAAAAAAAAAAAGCCACTGCAGTGGCATCTGCCAATGTTCAGCAGTTTTTGTTTTGTTTAATTTCACTTTAGTTTTTAGTTAACTTTACAAAATACACGGTGCATATCCTTTCTTCTTTTTATTTAAAAAAATACATTACAATTTCAGTTAGCATTAATTAAAAACATTTCATCTTCATTTTTTAATATTACTTTAACATGTGGGCTAAACAGTTTAGGATGGTTTACTTTTTTCAGCTGCTGCTATCGGACCAGGATTGTAACACATCTGATATTCAATACTGTTGTGTACACTTATCATTTTTATCTTTATCTCATATTTTCTTCTCTTATTTTTGAATTTAATAATTGAATTATTTAAATATGACTTATGCTTTTGTGCTTGTATTGCTGGGCATACATTTAGTTGTACTGTTGACCATGTGTTAACCTATGACCAATAAAACTAAAAACTGAACTGAACTGAATAAAAATGTTTTTAACACCAGGTTTCCTGTTTTGCTTCAATAATGGTTAAATATAACGTCTTGGTTCCTAGTCATATAAATACAGTGTGTCTTTGTGACATTTCAATTTCTTTATGCTCATGCCTGTGTAAATACTATCTTGACACCTGTGCTCCTTCGTGTACTATGTGTGTGTGGGTCGCCTTGTTCATGTAGACATGTCCACCTACAGGAGAAGACAGGCTAACCTTTCCCAGCCTGAGCCACAGATGGCCCACCTTCCTCTCAGGGTTGCAAGGGAAACAGAGGTCCAGCTCTGACCTGATGGGCCAGGAAAGGCCACGTCATATCGAGGAGCTCACCAGCTACTCCAAACCCATTTTACTGTGAGATCAGATCATTACTGGATTGTTACTTAGATACATCTATAGATACTTTAGCAAAAGTGACCAGTCAAATGGATGTGAGACCATTTGTTTTTCCAGGACATAACAATAGGTCAGGGGGTCAATAAAATCATTCCAGAAATGATTTTTATCTTTCTAACCAAATTCTTAATTTAAGTCAGAGCCAGAATCCTGGTGTTTGCTACTATGAAAGAGCCAATGCACAGTGGAATAAAAATTGTCAAGCATCTCCACGCGTTAATTGAGATTTGGTCTCTTGGGTAACAGCACAATAAGCTATAAACACAGCACTGCCATGTAGTGTAAAAAAACCTTCCTGATCTCTTGAGCTTCTTAAAGACAAACAGTGACTTAAACAGTCACTGTAATGCAGGTTGGAATATCTTCAAGATGTAGATGTTCATTAGCATATCAAACAAAATCAAGAAACAAAGGAGTTTTCAGGATCAGCAACACCCGGATTTAACAGAATTACATTTTTAAAAAACTTCTTAAATACACTTTTTAAATACCATGTAATAATCATCACATACAAGTCAAAAAACTTTTAACGATGGGAGACACTAAAGATTATATTGTCTGACAGATACCAGCAACTGTAAAGCAATTTGTGGTAGTTAATATGAAACGTTTAATTTTTACCAAAGTTTCTTGTTGCTCTAATTCACCTGTCTCACCCAAAGAGATGCCATGACATTGAGATGTTTGTTTAAATGGATAGCCTACTACAAGCTCTTGAAGCGTTGAAAATAGGTGTAATTATTTCCTCGGCCACGTGTCCCTTGTCAAAAGGATTTGAGCGATTTGAGCGTGGAAAAACAGATCTTTGACATGGCAAGTCTCTAGCGATATATGTCAGCAGCTGTCGCCTATCTCCCTGATTCTCCCTCCTTTCACTTGTTTTCCTTTGGTGTGTGTGTGTGTGTGTGTGTGTGTGTGTGTGTTACTCATGCTGTGGGGACAAAAATCTGTTTACACACTCGCATTGTGGCAACTCGCCATCTTTTTTAGGACAAAACGCAAGTCCCATATAATGTAAATCAATACATCTTACAGTGAAGACTTGATTTAAGGTTAGGGTAAGGTTAGGTTCAGCTTAAGGTTTAAGGGTTAGCCTGAGTAGTGGTTGGGGTTAGGGTAAGTCTCCAGGAAACGAATGTGAGTCAATGTCATTATCCTCTGAAGTGATGGAAACACGACTGTGTGTGTGTGTGTGTGTGTGTGTGTGTCTTTACTACGTTCCATGTTTTCTCCTGCAGAAATGCTATTGTGAACATTGTCAAAACCTAAACTATAGCACATTACCAAGGTGATAGGTCAATGGACTAGCACAAACTAGCACAAAATGTGACAGACACAAAGACGTAGAGAGACAAAGAGAAAGAGAGTGAGAGAAAGAACTGAGGTTGCTTTTCTAAATAAACGATACATCTAATTTTGCCTATCATTCAAAAGATGTTTAATCTGTGGTGTATTTTACTCATGCGAGGCTTTGCTGTATTTACATAACAAAATATTTCCGGCCCCTCTCCCTCAAGTTCCCAATGAAAATAAACAGCATGTTTGGAGATTAAGGTCTGACTCTGAATATGTAATGTTTTTGCAATACAAAAGATGTCTGCATTAATCAGAGTAAGAATTTGATTTCACTTTAGATGAACCTAATAATAGCTAGCGCATATATAATTCGACCATGTCCAACATATAGCAGATTTGACTCCAAGAGTATACATACGTGTGTAGTTGTCTTGTTTACCAGTTTGACCTTCCTTCCTTCATTTTCAGGCTACATTTATTTACAGACATATTAGGAAACTGGACGATGTGTAAAGCTTTGTGAGTAGGACAACCATTTAATAGCTAATCTATAAAATGTCAGACAATGGTTAAAATGAGCATCACATATTCCCAGATATTCAACGTGACACCCTAAAATTGCTCGTGAACAGAGAGGAATTTAGATTTATTTTCACTGGCCCATACTCCACTAATTGGTTAATGAATACTATGAAACCTAACCAAAATCTTTTTTTAATAAATAATGCTGTACAATAAAGCTTGCTCTACACTGCAATACACAAAAACGCTGCTTCTTTATTTCTCTGTTTTTTATGTATCATCAAATTGATGAAGCTCCTCTTCAAGGCCATGCAGGGTAGCAAGCCAGCTGGCCAGTCACACTCACAGACCCCTCTTGCCTGCCCCTCTGCCCAATGCAGCATAATTTCAGCATAATTTCTACATAATGGACACTAACACTGCTTGAGTTCAGAAAATATATATGTTACTTGATTCCAGCTATCGTGTACTTTACTATGAAAGAAGTTAGCATACCATAGCCCTGATCACTTTGAGCCACATTCTGAAAAAATGCATTTTGTAAGTGTCATCTTGCTGACAGACCTGACAAAGCATGACTTAATAGTTTTAACAAATCACATTGTGTAGTTATTTCGGCATCAGTTTGAAATCACAGCAAAATGTTTATTTGGGTTCTTACAGCTGTAGGTACGGCGAGTTGTGTTTATTTGTGTTGTTGTGTTGTGTGAACACTCGTGCGATTACTCCAGCAGTCAAACTCACGCGATAAACGCAATGGGACTTTTGTGTTAATAGATAGTACAAAACCTCCATCCTCCTCCTCCTCCTCTTGGCTCTTCTCATTTGCAGTGGCCTCTTCAGCTCAGCTGCCTCCTCTTCTGCTACTCGGTAAATTATACCGACAGTAGCTGCTAACATTACCCAGTTCATCTTCAATCTTAGATATTTTATTTAATTCTTTATTCACAAACAATAGCTTTTACTGTTTTCCCCCTTTTCTTTTATTAGCCTTAAAATAATAATAGAATATATTACATTGAGTGGAAGAGGTAATGTTGATTTACATTTGTGAAAAACAATTTTTTATTTAACGGTGGCTTGGACTGGTAATGTTGTGATCAGTACAGTCACGTGATGCAGAGAAGAACAGTGCGAACAGTCTGTTGGTAATGATCATTTATTTAGTATGTAGTATGCAGAACATACTGATTGAGTATGTAGTAGGCAGTACTTTAGTATGCAAGTGTGAACACATCCAGGCTCTGTGCTCTGCCTACCCTACGGCACACTAAACCTGCGTACAGTAAAGTACTGAGGATGACATCATAGGACAGCGGGTCAGTCCTGGGTTTTGGATGAGAGGAGGACTGTTACTCATAAATTAGACTCATGATGGACTCATTCTTTGTGACTCATCAGCCGAGTTTTGTTGCGGTACAGGAAGCCACTGAGTTGATACAGTACTTGTAAAATTGCCCCTTTGTGAGATGATACAACAGCCATGACGATGCACCAGCGCATAAAAAAGCATGTATATCATTTGCATCATGTGCTCAATCAAGTGTACAATTTTACTCTCTCTCTCTCTCTCTCTCCTTCCATGTCTCTCTCTCACACACAAACACACACAAACACATGAAGACACACACACTCTCACATACATGCAGTGAAGAGTTTGGGCACATCTCAAAGGACAGCTTCTGCATGAGTTGGTCCATGGTGGAGAGGAGGGGGCCTTACAGCTGTTTGGAGCAGAATATGCCAGCCACTGACAGTGTGCCAGGCCAAGAGCCTGCATGCCTGCATGCATGCATGCACGCGCACACACACACACACACGGAGCTGTAAAACCATCCTCTAGAATCTCCTGCAGATGCGGCTGATTATGAATTTGCCCTGTCCTTGTGCAGACCCAGTTCTAAGTGAAGATGCAAGAAATCGACTACTGTGCTGCAACTATCTCGACTAGCGTTAACACAACCGTTAAATAACCCTCTGTTTATCCATATGACTAGTCAGCCATACAGTCATGGGTTCAATTATCCTTGATAATAGCAAAGTAAATGTGAACCACTGTCTAAACTACACCCTTTAATGCCTGAGGGCTTGTAAACAAACCAAACTGACAGATGTGTTTCTACAGGTGTCACATTGTTGGAGGGAATTTACTGCAGAGCTCTAATGAAGCACTGTCATAAGCACAGATACAGTAGCTGAATGACTGTTTTTGTGGTTTTACAGACCCTTCACAAGTGATTGCCATTTCAGTCTAACTTCAGCTGAATGTTAAGGTTGTAAGGAAGTTCCTGTTTCAGTGTCCGTCTGAAAAACCCAGTCCAATATCCCTAGGAAATATGTTTAGGGCCAATGCAGGAAGTGGTGTGGCTTTTATATAACAATGTAAAACATATGTTACAATCATGCAGGAGACCCGGCATTGCGTTCTGTCATAGACCAGTAATAAAGGTTTTTATTATTTGCCATCACAATATTCCCCTAACACCAAGTTTTGTTTGGTTGCGTAACCCCAACCCCACCATGACCACTTTGGCAATGAAAATAACAGTTTTGCAGAACTGTCCAATATCAACATTCTTGTCTGTTACTAGGTTAGCAAAACATCTATTTGGGAAAGTAATACTATATACGGTATGTCAAAAAAGTTGGGAAAAGTCTCACAAACGTCTGAAAAATTTAAATTGGAAAAAGTGAGCTTCCCAAACCACTGTAACCCGCAAATTGCATTGTGGGAAAAGTTGGCATCAGTTTTTGACAAAAAGGAAGACTGAGTGAAAAACAACATGTCTCTTTTAAGTGCTTGGGGTATTAATGCACCCAGTACCTGAGAAATGAACTCCTGTGGTCTGTGTCAAAGACCTGCAGTAGATCTATGTTCTGTACTGGTTAAAGTCACACATCATACTATAAACTATAAATGTTCTTGCCAAAAGTCACGAGTGTATGTATGTACATAAATTAACTGAATAAATTATTACAACATGTAGCTCTTGCAAATTTTTGGCTTTTTGATTATTTTTTCCCCTTTTTAAAATAGGAGTTTTATTTGTCTATTGTGTTTTTCTAAATCATGATAGTGTCATCCAGTGCTTCAGGACTTCTCTCGATTTGTTTGTAAAGTAGCTATATGGTAGGAAGAGTTTAAACTACATCAGATGCTACATCTCTACCTGTCTTCTGAGGGTGGAGCAGAACTGAGCTGGAGTCCGAGACAAATCATGGACCGAAAGAAAGCATTTTAATCATTTGGCCTTACATATAGGCAGAAAAGATGAGATCACGTGATCGGCGAGAGAAACAGCACAACCAAAACTACACCACTGCTGGTGCTGCAGAATATATCAGAATACCTGGGTCACAATTTGAATTGTTTGCATTTGTATACACCCACTGGCCAGCAAAGAAGTTGGAAAGGTTTACTTCTTTTCAGTTGCACAGCAAGGAAAAGGTCACTTTTATAACAGTGTCATAAAGGTGGTAGCCTGCCCTCCTCAGGTGTGTGTTGGTGTGGGTGTAAAACAAATCGTATCTTGCATATGTAGCTACAACAGGACACACAGTGGACATAGGACATATCAGAGTGTTATCTTAATCATACAGATGGTGCTTAGGATCATCTGCTTGGTCTTTGGCTCTGACCCACAAATATCACAGTGAATCTGGTCACACACACACACAAACAGCCGAAAGGGACGCACTGGGAAACTCACCTTACTGATCTCTCATCTGCCTTGTACAATGTCACGTGCCTGAATCAAAGTGAGTTTCAGCGAGGTTCACTCCCGTTGCACGTCAAAAAAGGAAATCTGTTTTTATTTGATTTTTGTGGAGCAGGGAGTGCTGCTTGAGGATTCTCTGCACATTTGATGGCATTTATAAAAGTGAGAAAGACAATCACACACACACACACACACACACAGATGCACAGCCTATCTGTGCACAAGCTGAATACCCTTATGGCTACAGTAATTTCTCTAAACTCACATCAAAGAAAATCACTTATCTCTTTTTGCCTTTAGGCTTCTCTGCACTGTACAATAAACACAAGAGGCTGCAAACGGCACCCAGACAGAAAGAGGTAGTAAAGCTTTGATTCAGTCAGAGCTAGGACACCCCGTTCTCATTGTTGATTCCTGTTATATCATTTCACTTGGAGTGAAATGGGGCATTTTTTGTGGACTGGTGCAAAACGCACAGGGTTGGCACAGCGCATCCACCATCCAAAATACGCATAATTGAAAAGCTACACCTCGGTTTCCCTGGCATGTAGTTCTCACGGAGCTACAAATCCTTACATAAACTTGAGCCATTTAGTCATGGTGAAACGGACCACAGCCGAGATGATTGCGGATAAGGTCCCTCACCGTGCGGAAATACCACGAACACACTATTCAGGCACCGAACAGCCAACAGATGTGACAAAGTTGAAGTTGCACCAGAGAGATGCGGGGATTTATCAAGTCAAAACCAGATTTTTAGTCAATTTAGCAATAACATCACCACACACATCAATCATTATGTAATTCCGTGATGTATTCACGCTGCATAATTAATTGAATGTATGCAAAATAACAACAAGTTCCAACTCACCCATTCCAAGACACGGATAAATCCCAGAGGTAATTTTAACACTTGAAATGTCCCCACAGACGCGAGCTGCATAAGGACACAGAGACAATTCTCATTTCTATCACCAATTAACGACACATTGGCCAATTTGGCAGAAAAAGCACATCTCTGAATCCAAATGAACTTGCTATTCGTTGATTGACTCACCTGTTCAGCGGTGTCCATCTCAGCGGAAGGCTACTTTCTTTCTTAATTGTTTGATTGGTTGTAAACAATCGGAATCCGCAAGCCAACGACCTGATAGATGTGTCTGTCGCGCGTAACAGTCAGGGGCTCTCGGGTCTTATTCCGACTCCGACCGGAAAACCCCGAGTCCTTTCTGTCTTTCTTTTTCTCCCCTTTTTGTTGGCGGTTTGGTTTGCCATGGAAACAGGCGGGGATTGGCCTTTACAAAGAGGAGTGACGGCTTAAAAAGAATTTTTTTTGTTATTGGACGAGACCTGTTTTATACACAGCGACGGAACTGATTTGGTAGCATATTTCATCAATCTGAGGCGTTAATTTTGTATGTTATTTCCAACACACGCACTGAGCATATGGCTTAAAATGAACTACAATGTGCATTTGTTTTGGCTGTGGATATTCAGCAAGTTGCAGAAGCATTTTATTTTATTTTTTTGCTCAAATGAGCTAATTTAAAGAGATCAATAAAAAAGGTCTTCAGGTAAAATCATCTGAGACCTTCATTTCAAAATCTTGCCTGTCCATATTTGTTAGGGTCATAGTCAAAAGAAGCTCAGTAATTATTCGAAATTGGTTGCTGACTGTTATAATCATTTGTAGGCTTTTTTTCACATTTTAAAAAATGTATTCTCATTATATGCATTTTAATAGTAGACTACAATAAATTTCCTATGCTTAATCAAACTATACTGACCAAATTGACATAAACGATGTTGCATAACCGAATTTCTTTCACAAAGGTTAAGGTGTGCACATTCTCCTTTATCTGTAAGAAAAGTCATGTTTATACTGAAAAAGATGTTGAAGGTGTAATTTCGGCTTTAAAGGAATAGTTTGGCATTTCGGGAAATGCCTGTATTCAAGGGCATCGGTTTGTGTTGAAAAGTGGTGGGGAAATAAGGGCTCAGATTAGATGATACGAGACTTGACGATGCTCAAAAACAAGAAGAGAAGATTTTTAACACTATTTTGAAGAAATATCAAATACTATAATATATAAGTGTCCTGCCCCAGAAGATTTTGAGCATTAAAGAGGTGGAATTATGCTCATTTTCAGGTTCAAAATCTTAATTAGGGGTTGTATCAGAACAGGTTCAGGTGGTTTAATTTTCAAAAAACACCATATTTTTCTCATACTGCACATTGCTGCAGCTCCTCTTTTCAGCCTGTCTGTTGTACGCTGGCTCTTGAGCTACAGAGTGATGCATCATACTTGTACCATATCTTTGATGGGTTGCACACGCGCAGTTCCCAGGTAAGGACTACTAGCCAATCAGAAGCAGAGAAGGGCGGGTTGTAAGAAACAAGGTAGTGTGATCCAA
>JAPMOB010225851.1:0-26846 GCA_029875015.1 Lepomis gibbosus | reverse complement strand
TCCAGGCTTAATTCAGCCAGGATATCTGGAAAATCCCGGCTTAATCCCTTATCTTGGTTTTGTGAAACAGCCCTCTGATCAGGCAAGGGGCTATTTTTGTTATAGGTGTGTGTGGTTGAGCAAGGTTGAGGACCCAAATGACACAAACACAAAGCGGAGTAGTTTCAGTTCAGAGGGTTTATTCCAGTAAACGAAAAGGGAGCACACTTACAGGCAATGGCTGAGTCCAAAGACAGGTCCAAAATAAGGCAAGGGGAAAACACAGATCCAAGGTGCAGGCAGGCAGGGTTGCTGGCAGATATCCAGGGCTGACACAAACTACACGAGACAAAGCATGACGAGCTACAATGACCAGGCAAAGACTGAACAGAACACAGGCATTAAGTACTAAGGCTAACGAGCAGGGAGGGAGTCTACAGGTGAAAGACATGAGGGACTAATCAGAAACAGGAACAAGCTAGATACAAACACTAGATACTGACTACTAGAAAATAAAGCAGGAAGTAAAGCATGCGGCAACAGATCAGGACCAACCCAAAATACAGAATACAACGGAACACTCTATAGACAACAACTAAACCGAACATGAAACAAGCAGACTGTAACACTGAACACAAGGCGCTGGCAACTGACACAGTAGAAGAAACAAACTGGAACACAGAACAGACTAAAAACTAATCATATAGACAAACATAGCAGGGAAGACAAACTAAGAACAGAACACAGAGCAGACATGGGCAAAATAACAAACATCAAAGTACAAAGACCAGGAGTAAACACTAAGACATGAACTAAGACACAGAACTAGGATCTAAGACACAGTCAATGTCACATCAGGAAATGTCACATCAGAGGTCTGCTGCAATGTTTCTCAGTCCATCCTTCCATTAGCTGCTTTAACTCCTGATCAGGCAAAGGGCTAATTTTCCCATTATGTACACATTATAGATATTTATTTAAAAAGCTGCCAAAAAAAATGTATTTTCATTCACATTATATCCATTCATAGAAATGTGTATTTCAGTTGCACAAGGTGAAAATACATCCTCAAACCAATAAAACCTCATTTAAAAAAAAGGCGTTCTCTACTTAATGACAGGAAGTAAGATGGTCTCAAAATGCGGTTTCATTGTAACTGTATAGATCGGCTGTCTGAAAAGAGAAAAATAGAAATAGAAGTGATTAAGCAACACACGATAAAGCATCATTGCTTTACATTACTGAAGATAATTCATATGAATTTCACAGTTTGTTTACCCACAACGCATAAATCATGACAGCAACACATACTTCCTCCCTCTTATCCTCTCACAGATGTAGCATTATCCAGCAGTCTTCTATGCCACGACCCAGGCTCCCCTACCCAGGGCTGCTGCTCAGACGGTGCAGTCCTGCTTGGAGGATTCGGGGGACCTTTGAACGCAAACCTCACAGTTAGCAGTGTGGAATACCTTGGTCCTGAGGAGGAGGATCCCCCTCCAGGTAGGACAATCCTTCGCTGTACTCAGAGTTCACTAATGAATGGACATTAAAGAGTTGTAAAAGCAAACATGGATTTGTAAAGTGTCTGTCTTTCTTTTTCTCTCAATCTGAATGAGATTGTTTTCTTACAGCAAAAGCTGACAATAAACATTTGATGTTAGGATATAATTTAATTTGTGCTATATGTAAATGATTTACATGTTTTAATGCGATCCACAATCCAAGTTATTGTTGTCGCAGATGAAACCGAGACGTTTATGTCTAAATCAATCCTCCACACATGTACCATTAGGGGGCAGCAAAGACTATTCAATGACATTCTTTCCCTCCATTCTCATCTACCATAAGACGTCCACAATTTACATATTTGTATTTACAAAACCAGTGCAATACACCATATTTCAGCTTGCATTACTATTTGATTATTTTATATGTTCATTTGTGTTTTAGTTTAGTGTGATGTGGATGAGAATCTGTGGCCCGACTAACAACCTCTGATCTGATCTTCAAATACAGTCCTTTACAAGCTGTATCATCAGCTGCCGTCCTTTTAATAGTGACACTTTATTGTGGAGCAAAACTAATTTTATTTTTATTTTTTAAAAATGCTTTTCTATTTTTATTAATTTCCTCCAGTAGCTGCCTCTCTCCAGGACTGTGAAGGTGAAGAGGAGAATGTACCCCTGCTGGTGGAGGAGGGGGGCGAGGAGGTGCACCCTGCTGGTGATTTACCTGAGGGGCTGCAGGACATGGGAGAGCAGATGGAGGACAGGCCAGAGGAGGAGACTCCTCCGGGAACTTCCCCTCCACAAGTACCTCCGAAACTTTTGCCCCAGCTGAGTACTGGAGATGGTGAGTGCTGAGAGCTTCAGGAAAAGCAGTTTGTATCTTCTATTAAGTAAATAAGCATTCACAAAGTGTCCTTATAAAACCTGTTGTTTAAATTACAGATGTACAGAATTTTGTGTACAGATCAATATAAAATTTTGGAAAAACTGGATAAATTATTGGGGAGAGAAAACAAAGTACAATGTTTCCATACAGGGGTCCCTGAATGGTTTGAATGAGTATGAAAAAGATGTGAATCATATACTGTGGCCTTCCCCAGATGTGAGCTTCATTTAACAGCTATGGGATATTTTATAGTGACGTGCTAGACAGCACTCTCACCATCAAAACTCAGTAGTTAGGTCCTTTACTTAAGTAAAAGGTACCAATAGCACAATGTAACAATATTCCATGACAAATAAACATTCAGAATCCTACTTAAGTAAAAGTACAGGAGTTTTTTGAGCAAAATATATGGTTGTATGGTATCGAACCAAACCAAGTACTTCTGGGGCTAATAAATTATTCCATATATTAGTTTTTCTCATTTTGGTACATTTCTCAGATCAGAACTGAAATCATCTAATCACTCATTCTTTTGAACAAATTGCAAATGCTTTGATGCTGCTTTGCAAATTATTATGTACAATTGTCTTCTGTTGCCTACATTATAAATTATATGTCATGGCAATGTCATGTTGTTCACAATTCATTATATTGGTGCTCTGTTGAACAGTCTTACTCCTTGCATAACATGCCATTATATGTTAGCATATTTTTATACATGTCTATTAGACTTTTTTTGTAAATGTGTCCTAAATTGATGAAGATATCCGTTGTGATGCGGATGAGGATCAGTGGCCCAACAGTTGTGCTAAGCAGTGCTGTAAAACTGTCTTGTCAGTCTTTTCTGTATCACAGTGACGTGCCCTGTCACCAAGTTACAGTACAAACAGTAAAAGCGTAACTGTGAATCCCGTCCAATCTCTTGCAATGTATAGCTTTGTACTGTTGAAAGTGATATATCCCATACAGAAAAAGTGCCTTCTTGTGCATGTTTGTGTCATTGTCATCAAAACCTTAGCCAGTTTGCATCAGAAAATACTTACAGAGTACACTGTTATATTGACACCATGGCTAAACATTTAGACCATCTTGTTTGTAAACAATAACACAAAGACATGTCATTTTGATGGCATCAACGTGCACTTACATGACATTTCATTACATTTACTCATTTGGCAGACTTACATTTGAGAGACAACATACAAGCATCAATACAACAAGAGATCTACAACTGACAATACATACTAGTAAGAGCAGCAATAAATACTATTAAGAGCTAATAGCTCGTATGGCATCAATGGCGTAAACACTGAGAGAAAGAAGTAAGAGTTAACGAAATAGTGCAATCAGTACAAGAGAATTGTAAGGGGACAGAAGAAGACGAGCACAGGATGTGCATGTTGGAGGTGTTATAAGAGAAAGTGTTATAAGAAGAGAACATGAGAGACAGACTAAGGATTTTGAGAAATTTAATCCACTGTGATGTTTGTACGATCTGTTTCGAGAAATCTTCTTACTGTTTTGCAGATGTTAAGGATGAATGCTGAAATGTACCAAAGTGACTGAGAAAATGTGTATTAGATCGTTAAAAGTGATGCTTCACTGTGTAAGCAGCATTTTACTGTTACTGCTACTCTGAACTGTACACTTCAGTAGTTTAGTCCAGCTGCTCCCTACCTCACGGTCAGTACCACAAATCGAAGGGGTTGTAAGAGAGGAAAGAACACAGATTTGTGTCGATTCAGAGTTTTATCTAATCTGTAATATTGGTTCATTTCATCTATTGGGGCCTAAAACAGTTATTTAAAAGATAAATCAAAAAACAAACTACCGCACACTGGTCTGACATTACTATGTTTATTGTGAGCAACGCGTTTCGCCCATTGCTTCTTCAGGCTCACATTGTGAAATTATCTATCTATCTATACAGATATATACATATATATATATGTGTGTGTGTGTATACACTTTAAGAATATAGTGATGAGTGTTGATCTGTTTGGATAATTAGCACATTTAGTCTTACGACAGGCTATTTTGCCTTAATATGCAGTACTTATGAGCTTCTGTTGTGTTGTGATTCTTGTGGCTGATGAATATTTAAAGTATATATATTGTGATGTTTGTTGATCTGTTTGGATAACATTCTTGCCGTTTATGCTTTGTATAAGATGTTAATTTTATAGGTGTCATGGAAAACATGGATTGTGCTGGTCACATTACCTGCACAGGGTCTACTTCACACACCTGTAAGTGTTTTTGTAATTTCACTATGTGAGCCTGAAGAAGCAATGGGCGAAACGCATTGCTCACAATAAAGATAGTAAAGTCAGACCAGTGTGCGGTAGTTTGTTTTTTGATTTTTCATAGACTTATCCTGCTATCTACCAGCACCTGATTGTTGTTGCTGTGCTCGGGAAATTTCTTAGTTATTTAAATGATATCATCTTAGAAGTTTGGAGAAGAAATGTCTCTTTGGTGGAACTGCCAACAGCTCCTGAAACATGACAACACTGTTTGAAGAGATATTAAGAGATAACCAGTCAAAAATTTTGAAATCACCAGTTAAATTTTTTACAGTGTTTTTTATAAGTTCAGCACGTTTTTAAACATAAAATCTTCATTAATTTCATCTCAGTGGCAGATTGGCAAAGTCTCTCATTTGTTTGCAAGAAAACCAGATTCCCTGTCTTCATTATTTTCCTCCAGATGTTCATATTCTATGTCATATTAAACAGATGTTCAAGTCAAGTGTACTGGAGAGTCTGAATTCCCATCAGTAGAAATGTAAATGTGTTTCTCAAACTTCAGCTCAGTGTAATAAGATAAGCTCCAGCCTCCATGACCCTGCAAATGACTCTGAGGATAAGAAAATCAAAAACAAACTAGAATTTGATTCTGTGAATTAACCTCCAGTGTTTTTCTGCTTATCCCTCCCTTTCAGATTCAGGCCCTGTGTCGCTCCCCGCTCACCTGCCGAACTCCTACCTCCCCAAGGAGCCTCCACCCAGGGCCACAGAAAGCTTGGCTTCAATGACCCTGCCTCTGCGAGGGCCCATGGCCAACTCCTCAGGGTCCCCACATTTAGGCAATATGATGCACCCTCCCATGCCCCCTAGCTGCATAATGGAGGAACTGCAGAGAGCCTTCGCATCCAAGAACAGACAGGAGATGTGAGTCGTCAGGTCGACCCCATACATTGATTTATAGATAAACTGGGACTGTGACAAACACATGTTGTTTTCTTCAGTGGTATATCCCTTTGATTGGGTATGACTTTAATATATATGACAATTATTTAGTGACTATAATGACTGCTCTTTAATTTCATTTCTTAAAATGTTCCCTTGAATGCATTAAAACTTTTTGGGGGGTGGGGTGGGGGTTGACATCCTTTAAATCTTATATATTTAAAAGTTAATTTGCCCTCCTGACTGTGTCCCCCTCAGCGTCCACGAAGGGTATGAGCAGGGCTCACCCCCGCGGCTGTGGTGTTCTGACAGGCGGCTCTCTCGCTCCTGCAGCTCTGAGAACCAACACACATCATCTTTGGGCGGCAGCTGTGTGGGAGGCGGAGGGTCCGATTGGCCGAAGAAGGAGGCAGAGGAGAATAAGGAGAACGTGCGGCTGGACCAGTGCTTCTCCAACACCTCAGGCCTCCCTAACGACTTGGACGGCTGGAATGAATCCGTCATCTCTGGTGGGTTCTGTAAGCATTTCTTTGTTTTAGTGCTGTACTGTACATATTGGTTTTAAAATGAAACAATCATTATGTAGTAAATGCTGATATTTGCTTTCATTTGGATGTGTTCCCATCTATACTGAAACAACTGTGTAGGAAGCCCTGTCATTGTCTATCTGCACTGTCTAAAAATTGGTGGTACTGTCATTGCCTACATGTTCATTTTAGTTTGCTAAGAACCCCGGAGACCAAGTGGGACCTGGCCCCATCTTTGCTGTCATATCAATTAGTTTGTGGAATTTAACTTAACAAAACCATCGGTGTCTCTAACCGCAGCAGGCAGGGGTTTTTATCACAAAGCTCTGATGAATCAGCTGTACAGTACCTGCTCAGCACAGACAAATATAGTCACTATCTGGTGAACCCAGTGGAGCATTTAGCAGCGAAAGAGCAACATATTTCCCTCTGGAGTTAGTCCAACCGTAGCTGAAACGAGACTAAACATTGGATTTACATTTGTCAGATGGCCCAAATCACATCTAGAACTGAATGTTAATGTTGCTCTGTGGCTGCTGGGGATGTAAATATGCAACTAGTACCAACAGTTTCAATAACAAGTTGCCAAAATAATCAATTAATACAGTAATACAATCTAACAGAAAAATATAGGTAGTAAGGTGGGTAATAGTTGGTAGATTACAACTAAGGTTTTCTAGCTTTTCTGTCAGAATTTGCAGTACTTGTCTCTATGCAGTCAGTACACATATTAATATAAATGACAGGCGTTGACGGGCACTAACCTTTATAGGTAACTATAGGCGTTTAAAGGGTTGGACAAGGAGCTCGCTCGCATACGTCACATTTCAAGTTGATTTTAATTTATACGGGGAAATTGGGGTAGGACGTGCAGTCGCACTGTTTTATAAATCAGAACATTTTTGTGTGTTCGCACTTTTCTGTGTAGGAGTCTTTTCTGCGTACAGTTTTATAAATGAGACCCCAGGTCCTTGGGGGAGTAGCCCAATTTGCGCAGTTGGTAATCCAGCCTTGGTAGATACAAATAAAAGGGGCGTTGAGTCGCTGGATATGAACACTCTCAGATACCCTTAAAGTTGAGAATTGGCACTTCAACCTAACAGCACCGCGTAACAAATACATTTTTTGTTCCTGGGTAGTAAGTGTTATTTTCTTATTGTTTATGCCTCAGAAGTATAGAAAATGGCTTTTATCCCCCACAAACTTTGCTTTTGTGACCAGGACAGTGATATTTTGAAATTTACTTATTTCCAATGATAAAACGGGCAAATTTGTTGAGCATCAAGGACATGGAGTTTGAGGGACATCCTACAGCCCATTGTGCCATAGTTTTTCACCAGTCTCAACCAGCGTCCACATAGATTTCCCCCCTTGTGATTACGCAGGAAGCCCCAAACCACTGCGGCAAAGTTGTTCCAATTGGTATTACTTTAGCACAATTATATGTTAACTTGAATTCACGTTTTTTTCTGACTTTATGTGAAGAAAAAGACACAAATTTGCTTATTTTGTCAGTGGCAATAGGTAAATTTCAAAATATCACTGTCCTAGTCACAAAAGCAAAATTTGTAGGGGATAATAGCCAATTTCTATACTTATACTAGAAAAGCAACACTGTCCAAATAAAAACTGCACTGAAAATAATCACTTGCCATGGATGTTTGCTGAGATTAAGTGGTCATTGGAATTTTTGGGATGAGAGATTTGAAGGCTTTATTCATTTACAGTTTTATTTTGCATATAGTTAGGACAGGAAAAAAAGAAAAAACACTGTGATTCTTACGTGAAAATAAGTTTTTGTTTCCTGTGTGTTAACGCATTTATGCATGGTTGCAGGCACACTTCCTCGCAGGCTAAGGAAGGAGTTGTTGGCTGTCAAACTACGAAACAGGCCCAGCAAGCAGGAGTTGGAAGACAGGAATATCTTCCCAGCAAGGAGCGACCAGGAGCGGCAGGAAATCCGCCAACAGATTGAGATGAAACTTGCCAAGTAAGCAATTAAATCTTCTCTACATTAATATGCTGTCTCTGTCCCAATACTGATCGATTTGTTAAAATAATTGCAATAAACCATTGATCATGGCTGAACACCAGTTTCTATACTATATTTTGTCACAACAGACATGAAATGTTTTAATGATATCAGTAACAGTAACTCTTTGTCTTACTTAAATATCTTTCTAGCTACAAATCCTTGATATTACTCTGCAGTTAGTTAATGATTTCCGTGTTCACAGTGCAACAATGCAAACCCATGATAGATCTGGCCAATGTAATGGATTTTTGGAGGGTAAGCCTATATGCTTAATTGCTTCAGTTACATAATCCCCAACAGTAGGAGGAGGTAATAAAAAAAAAATCTGATCTAAAAGGATTATCTGATTGTTTCGCAGAGACCTGATTTTGTTGTGTTATCTGATACTGCTCAGAGGACACTGTTTGGGTGTAATAATTCAAACTCCAAGGCCAATTCTCGTACTGGGAAGCTTCTCTATTAAATTCCGGCACAACACAAAACCATTTTAACTAAATCTGAGAGCTTTCCCAATGTGGGGAAATGGTATTCAAACCAGTGAGGCCCACTAAATAGAATAAATTCCCAGAAATCCTTTGGCACAAAAAGTACACGTGTTGACTAAATGCCTGGATGCTTTTCACACGAAGGATTGTTCTTACACTTTCTGGAGTTCAACAAGCATAGACAGATTCTTCCAGGAAGTCACTGCAAGATGCACCACTGATGTTTGTGTCGATGCTCCCCTGCCAGGACATTAAGAGAACTGGTTTTTCTAATGCAGCTGAGAAGCGTAACGTCCAAAGGCCAACAGCAGCAGTCTCGTGTATGAATAATGCTGGTGTTAAAGACCCAGGTTCTTTAACACCAGCATATCAAACAGAGGCACACCACAGTGTTACATAACCCGCAGTGCAATAACACAGCCAAGCACAGAGTGCCACCCACACTTTCTGGAGAACAAGCTCTATCGTCTGTCTGTGAGACGAACTAAGACTACTGCCTCCCTGGTCTATTTTTAGATTAAATGGAAGAACATGTTTTTATTGTTCTTTTAGAAAAGGTGTACAGGTGTTCACATGTTTACAAGCAAACAGAGGGACTGTAGCTTGCATAAGAGAGAGCTGTGTTGTGAAGACAGAGAGGTTCCACTTGTAGCACAGCAGTGAGAGAATCTGCTTGTTATATAAAGACCTAGTTCCACAAGGCAGTGGGTTCAACTGATTGACTCTGTTTTTTTTGCTCCAGGATGATAGAGACTGTGTAAAAATGTATGCACGTGTAAAGGGCTTCACGAAAAGGCAGAGGCAAGTTTCTACTTTGGTTTGTCTGGAGTTATTATCACTGCCATAAACTCACTCTAAATAACTCAGTTATTATTACAATTTCACCTACAGTGTCAGGCATATGCATGAAAAATGCGTTTTCATCCTACACAGTATTTGCATAAATTGAAGGCACACTGCACCATTTTGGAAGGAACTCCTGGCTAAATATAGCTCAGAATGGTGAAAAGCTCATTTCCCCTGGGAATTCATGCTGAAATACAAAACAATCCATCACACACTCTCCTCTGTACTTCTCCGGGTGACTCCCACCATTGATTCAATCTGCTCTTCTTTTCCATCCTATCTGCAGCTCATGATGAAAACCTACTGTTACATTTGCTGACGATCGAGCAGAAAATGCCATCAGGAGATATGGCAGATAATGACACCTTGTCTGTCCATTGTGTCAGTAATAGATGACCTTTCTATTTTTAGTGACTTCCTAGAGCACTTGTGCTGCAGCCGCACTCTGCTGTTTCTAATTTTAGCCCCTGACACTGTTCAATAATGCACTCCCTTCTCCCCACAAATGTGTTGTCGGGGAGTTATATCAGCAGAAATATCAGGGGGGTGAGTAGGTGGGGGCCTGCTACTGTACTTGGAAAAAGGAAGAAAGCTTTGAATGGCCAATTTTGTCAACTTGCGCAGTTGGCAGCTGAAATAAAAGAAAAGAGTCAAAGTCTCTGCCACCCACACGTTGGTTTTTCATTCCTTTGTTTGGACTTTTCGTTCCTCCCTTGGCTGGCAACGTTTTCTGTTCCAACTCGTTTTAGTACAGAAAATCCTTAGTGGCAAATGGAAACTCTTGTGCCAACGGGCGTTTATGCGTCATCACAGTATTCAGGGGATACCTCTCAGTATCTTATTTCCGCTATCAAACCCGGATGTAGAAAGCGGTGGGTGCAGAAGCCAGTGGGAATGAATCAACGTGTTGTCTCATGCAGTGATATCCTCAGTTATCCCCAAATAAGCCAGGATCTGTCACCTGAGAGCAGCAGTCATTTGATTTTTTTGTGATTCATTAGCTCAAATAAGAAAATCTGACTTTGTCCCAAAACAGTGTTACGTGTTGATAGTGATCTCTGATTAATAAAGCTCATCAACAGAGAGGGAAAAATACTAGTGGTTTGTTTCTAAAAATAGCAGCAGATTCTCTCTGTGCAGTAGTGAAATCCCCATTAGTCAGTTGCTAGGGAGAAGAGAGCATTTTCTGCAGGACTCTATTGTCTCAAAGACACCAAGTGTTGTTGCTAAGCAACTCGGGGAGCAGGTTAATAATAGAGTGGATGGTCGTATTCTCTCGGCTTTGGAAGTGATTTTCTGTTTCATGTGTTTAAAATACAGTAAGAGCTCTGGCAACACTATGTCTGATTTGATCAAAAAACAACTTTAAATTAAAAAGGGGAACCTCACAGAGGAGGATAACAGAAAGAAATTCCTCCATATTGATTATATGCAAAACGATCAAAGTGTTCTAGACAAGTTTCTTGCTGTTCCATTTTTAATCTAATTTCTCAGAAGAGAGTTTGCTCGGGGAGTCAAACTATCAAATGCATTTTCATGCTATTCCTGGATGTCTAGTCACGTATGTGTTAATTAGCAGAGATCGACTGCTTGCCTGTACTCCCTTTCCTTCCAATGTGTCTTCACTGATAGAAAACAAATGCGTATTGCATAATGCAGTTGAGTACTGATGCATTTTCTGTTCAAACGGTGACATCTGTTGTTACACAAATTTGTTTTTAGGTTGGTTCAAGTCCCGCTTGATAGTATTAACAGTTAAGAAGACTAAAATGATTTTATTTGCTATATAGTGCCCATCTACTCAGTGGCACACATGTCACACATTGGGCCACCTGCTTTGTGGGTGTCTCAGCACGTGTGACCTAACTTTGATCTTCTACCGGACAGAACTACAAAGTGTCCGATGTTATCTTGGGGCGAGGGGATGGAAGAGAGTCCCGCTGCGTGGCGACATTTTGCTCTCTGTCCTTTTCCACCTCTGGAGGTGTGCTGTGGGGCACGCCACATGCTATCTGGAGCTGAGCCCTGTTGTGCAGCTCACATTTATTATTTACACCACGTAGGAATAGTTCATACATGCACAGGGGACTCCGGGAAAACATTGGATTTTGGAGACCTTTTGGACGCTTTGATGTTGAGGGCACGTGGCAGCTTTAAATGATTATACAAAGTGTGACATGAAAGTTTAAATTAGTGTATTATAGCAAAGAAGGGATTGGGATTGTATAGATGGTAAAATAGGCTGCAGTATTTTGTATCTTTCAAGTATTTTCTGACCTGTTTGAGATAGATTATTTTTCTTCCTCTGTCTTATGGACTAAAAATAAAATGAACTGGTGCAACCTGTGTGTAATGACTGTGCCAGAAGCCCAGTGTACATTAGGAGGTTGGGGATGCCGTGAGTAAGAGCCTGTGAAGCTCCGCCTCCTACAAATTATGCATTCAGTAACCAGGGAAACTAGGGAAGTCGCGCCCCAGCAGCCCATCACGACTCACTTCAAAAGCGCCTGTAGTCCGTGGCGGATAGTAGAGAGGAGTGCCTGAGCTGCTGCTGCTGCGGTCCGGAGTAAACGCAATACGGCTGCTGCACCTGAGATGCAGCATCTTGAACTCGAACAATAATCCGGTGGAGAATTCTCAAACGGGAGAATTGCGCTTCTTTGACTATTCCAGATGTGGGGAGCGCCTCTGCCGAAACATCACAGCCGTGGATTGGATGCGAGATGGAGACATAGGGGATTCCTCTCGAGAACGCGCACAGTGAAGAAACTACAGCCGGTTTAAAGAGGCTAGGACGGGGGGGCAGCTGAAGTCAGAATGGTTCAAAACGTGGTTTTGGTGTTTCTCCGCAGGAGGCTGAGCCAGAGACCGAATGTGGAGGAGCTGGAAAGTCGGAACATCCTGAAACGTAAGTTTAAACACTCCCATTTCTGTTTCCAAATTACCCTCTCTTCACTTACTAAGACTTATATTTACGATTTAAAAATATCTCTAAAAGCCCTGGTCAAAAAACACACAAAATAGGGCAAGACTGCATTAATAATAGCACAGATTGCCCAGTGAAGTACATTATTCAGGAGCAAAGGCACGCATGAGTGCACATCCCTTCTCTTCACCGTAAACCCTGTTAAAGGTGGAAGGAAATGAACGTGTAGATTCTGGGCATGATAACCTGGCTATGGCTTACATAGTTTTACAGATTTCACATCAGTTTCATTACATGATGGGTGATGAATCTGTTCATTTGAGTAAAACAATACCCTGTAGTGTCTTTAAAATATTTGTAGAATTGTTTACTTGCTGACATATGAATTTTTAATTTGGCTGTTTTCTTTTTTCCCCAGAGAGAAACGACCAGACAGAGCAAGAGGAGAGGAGGGAGATCAAACAGCGGCTAAACAGAAAGGTACATATCTGCTTTTCTTCTATTTAGAAGCATTTGTTTGTTTTTTTTTGATCAACCATCACACCAAAACAATATCAGCCAAATGATCACCATGAGGCACCTTGACTCTGGTTAATTCAAACTGAGTAGCAGCCAGCTATAAATGTTTGTCCCATTTTCTTGTGTGTCCCAGCTCAACCAGCGACCCACAGTAGATGAACTACGAGACAGAAAGATTCTGATCCGCTTCAGTGACTATGTGGAGGTGGCCAAAGCTCAGGACTACGACAGGAGAGCAGACAAACCCTGGACTCGGCTCTCAGCAGCAGACAAGGTGTGTATTAACTGTGACAATATTTGTAATATTATACTATATGTAGGCTACTGTATCATATTTGATAGTGAAGAAACTGAGTTTTTGAAAACAGCCACAGTACACGTAAACATTTATAGCTGTCCAATCACTTGGACTTAACAATCAAAAGAAAGCCAAATGATTCCTAGCTTATCCGACTGTTTGCATTGGGTGCAATCTCACCAAATCCCCTCTTCTCTTTTAGTTTTTTTTTTAAATTTTATTTTTAGGCTGGTTATATTATGGCTGTTCAAAGGATGCAGCACCCCAGTGGCTCAGGATGTACTTAGGGATGCACTAATGCTCTTTTTCCTCTTCCCCACAGGCCGCAATCCGAAAAGAGCTGAACGAGTTTAAAAGCACCGAGATGGAAGTGCACGCCTCAAGCAAACACCTAACGAGGTCAGTGTTCTTTCTATTCTGAAGCTTTTGGAAAGGCACGTTTGCTCTATTCCGGGCAGCAGTGGTCTAAATTTAGCTCTCCTTGCTCATCCAGAGAGCACCGATGAGCTAAAGATAGATGGTGGGGTGGGGGCTGTGCTCTGGAGAGCTCGAGAAGTGATATAATAACACGGTGTCCTTGGTTAAGCATGGTTTGGAAAGCAGGGGTCTTTGTTGTGAGTTGTAATGGTGACCCAGAGGGAGGACTGGATGCGAGTGCGTATCCAGCCCCTCAGCACGGCCGTGCTAAAAATAGCCCTACAGAAGTGATTAATAGCTGGGTATGATGACAAAGGCACCCTGTGCTCTCGCTGACACGGTTTCTCGGTGTGTTTGTCTCTCCAGGTTCCACCGGCCGTGAAAACAGAGAGTTTCTTCTGTGAAGAAATGCTGAGTTTGGAAATTTTCTGAAGCTGCTCAGCAATGACGGTTCAAAGAACCTGGAGCCTTTTTTCGTCTTCAGCGTGTCTTTAACATTCTTCCAGCACCCTTGACTATCATATCATCAGTATGAGGGCACTGGGTGTGGGAGAGAAGATGACAGTGTGTCCTGGAGACTACTGAACGTTGCCACATGGAAGCTGGCTGGTGGAAGAGGACTTTGGTGGCGCCTCTGACTCTCAGGATGAGAGCGGAGGGGAAAACCATCTTGTCAGTCAATGTTGTTGTTTTTTGTACTATTTCATGGACTCCTTTGACAAGGCGGTGTGAATCTGTGTAATGGGAAGAAGTTGTGCATGTGACCAGCTTCACCTTTTCTTAAATGATGAATAATGTGTCACTTGGACTGTGCAGTCTGGGGGAGGTGGGATTGGGGATGAATTTGATATCAACTGTACATACAGTATGTCAATCTGAATGAGGCCATCGATGTCTTCACTGAAAAGAGAAATACCTTTGTAAGCACTACTTGTCTTCAAAATACAAGGTCTTTTTTAAGAATGGCTTATCTCATTTTTTAAACACTTTTTATTGTGAATTAAGAATCGAAGTTTAAGAGGAATTTAAAAACAGCTGATAGATTTAACAATTTAAATGTTTAGCTGGCCGTGTTTCAGTACTTAACTAACATGAATAAATTGGATTTTATTATTAAAAACAGCCAAAAAAATAAGACATGGCAAAAAGGCGTATTAGCTCTAATTACTGTAAAGAACACTAAAAATGATTGAATTTATAAATGTCATCAAATAAATATCAGAATAATTTAACATTTAAAACTATTAAAATCAAACATGGCAACAACACATCCAGGTCAGAATAAACCTAACACGTCCACATTCAATAAAAGCAGAACCAGGAAACACTTCAGGCAAACACTTTGATATGAAATCAGCAGAGGTGAAGTACACAGCACCTTGTGTATCATGTGGTGAAATACACCACCTTGTCTATAGTGTAGCGACCTTTGTTCAAGTCTAAACTTGGCTCCATCAGGGGAAAAACAAAGCATGCAGACCTCTCTTCACACTCTCGAGCTCCCCCTCTTGCTACAAAAAGGTACACAAGCACAAAGAAACATTCAGGGGAGACACTTCATTTCAAATCTTACACAATATCATAGGAGTCACAAACACTGTACGCTACGTACAGGCTTTAAAAGGAACATTGTTCTGCCGACATAGTGAAGGACACAAAATAAAACCAGCCTGACTGTTCTGTTCTAATCCACGCTGAAGGTTTCAGCTATGTTGTGTCTACTCACCATCTGACTGAGGAGTCTGTCCTGAACTGACTTCATGTCTTTTCTTATCAGGCACATCTGAAAACAGCAGGCGGAGCAGCAGAGTTTAAAGAGCCGCAACGTAGAATATGACAGTCAGGACAAGCAGGGCACAAGCTGACACATGAAAAGGCAATGGGACAAGCTAAACACTATAAAGGCTGCTCTGCAAAAAATGGTTGGACAGGCAGAGGTGACGTGTTCTATTTAAAAAAAAAAAAAGAAAAAGAAAAAAAAAGATATATGAACTGTAAATTAATACTCTTCATTGAAAGCTACCTGAGCTCTGGATTTGCACAGGTTATTAGAAGTCTAACACTTAAGCAACCCAATGAAGCACATGTTAGATGTCAGCTGTAAAGTTTAGGCCTGTGGTTCAGACCTGGGATGTGAAGATTCTCTCCTCGTACTCCAAGCTGTGACACACGTTAGTCTGGAGGGCTTTCTTCAGCGTCTCATTTCTGGAGTGAAGGAGACAGACAGTCACACAACCAAATGAGGGACAGCTGAAGAAGGTGGGAGAACACACAAACTAAAGGTGAAGGAAAGCAGTAAATATACTGCAGGTTTGAGAAGAACATGGGGAACACTGATAAACATTAAATGCAATATTTGTTAATAAGTGTGCTTGGTGTGGAAAAGGATTTCTGGTTTACATGACACCATTACTGTACTTGCTCAGTCAAAATGTTTTTTAGATGTGACTTAATTTAAAGTCCACCAGTGAAGAAATCTAATTGGTAAAGCAGAAAGCCCACAAATCTATGAATGTGGGGAAGCACGGATCTCATCTGAAAAGTAAAGTCTTGTGCATTTATGTGACAGCAGAATCAATCACAATGGAGCTACCCAGCAAGACGAAAAAGAACTGAAGACCAGTCGCTCGCTGTCACCATCTCACATAAAATCTGTGCTGTTTTGCAGTGGTGGTAGCATAAAATATAGGGATGTACCGAAATGATGATGATCTAATGGACATAAGTAATGTTTTATACTTTCTGTGAATATAATCCAATTAATCTTATTTCCATCCTGTATAGATTTTTAAAACCGGACGTCACATGTGTACCCTCACGCTAAATTAATCAAGTCTGACCCAATTTGATAAATAATGCTGTATGTGGTTCTTGTATCTTGCAACATGAAGGCTTAATAGTCTCTCTTCAGGTAGGACTCTCATATTGCAACACTTGTATTGTAAAGAGAGAAAATGACAGGATAAAGTCACTGGATTTACCATAAAGGCTAGAATGCGTGTGCACTGCAAATGTAGGTGCGGCTAGTTTAATCGCCTTCTCACAAATTAGTGATAGAAACACTCAAAGTGGGTCAGACCGTTTGTTTCTGTCAGAAGTCAGCCACAGATGGAGTGGATGTGCTAGCAGACAATTCAGTTGAACAGTGTCTGCAAACGGCGATTTTTGCATCTTTCTCAGACACTTTAAAATACATCCACACTGCCGACATGTCAACGTAATTTTTCGGTAAAATTTCTTTGGTCTTTTGACTTTTTAGGCCGAACATTGAAAGTGCTTTTTTCCCGCTTTTTTCGGCCAATTAATCTCGGTGGCCGAACATTTGGTGCATCCCTATCATATTTGCAGTGTTTGACAGCTGAAGGAACTGAGACACTCAGTATGGATAGATGAAACGATCGGGTCAACTGGAGAGAGGTGAGGCTGGGTAATGATAGGGGAATGTTTGCAAAATAAACATCAATGAATTCAGCTAAGTCATATGATGAAGCACTGGCCGCATCCCTTTCAAAAATAGCTTGTGCTGTAGGGTGCATATCTAGCTAATGATGAAGCCTGAGGGGGAAAAAATGATTTTCCAGTCAAGCTTTTTAATCCCATGTTTCACAGAAAGAAAAAAAAACAAGTGTTATTCAACATTTTACAGAGAATCTGGTTTAGGCTTGTGGGCGCTGCATTGATCAGTGAGGCAGGAAAACAGCAGCAAACTAACAACATGGTTCTTTCAGCGCTCACGCATGCACACACACAGGCCTATATTTCACCTCTTGGTCTCCAGCTCCTGGTAAGAACGGAATGCCATGGTCTGCTTTTTCCAGTACAACTGTGAGGGAACAGAGACCAAACGATAATCAGACACTGGTCAAACCAACATGAGGAACACATCATATTTAGAGCCAGTGTCATAATAGAATATTGTATGTTTCCAAATTGTGGAAAGTGATATCACTTTCCCCCAAAATGTTATACAGCAACAGTGTGTGTGTGTGTGTGTGTGTGTGTGTGTGTGTGTGTGTGCTTGTTTGTGAGAGAGACAGAAAGTGACATACAGTCAGGTCTTTCTCCATGCTTTTCAGCACAGAGTCATCCTGCTCCAACTTGTGGATTTCTTCCAAGAGGACCTCCTGAACCTGTTCAAGCCTCTGAGTCCTGTACAGAGGAGAGAATTAATCAGTGAAGTAGAAATCTAAACTGAAAGGCAAATACTTTTTTTTAAGAAAGACAGAACAATGTGCAGCTGGCACCCATAAAACATTCAAGTACTTATGTACATAAACTTAGAATTGCTTTGGGAAATTAACACAGGCTGCTGACTGTGCAGTGGCTTTCTCTAATAAATATATTGGTGGCAACCAGCCATCAAATTGTGCTACACTGTATCTTAATCCTAAACAAAATGACAATTTTGAACATTCATTTTGTAATCTATTAGCCAATATGGAATGGCAAAGCTAGCTTGTGTTTTCTTTACACTTACTACATACTAACTGACCTGTATTTGGAAACTTGCATGTTGAGGGAGGCGACATGTTGCTGGACGGTCTTCAAAGACTGCTTGTTGTAAACCTCCATCATCTTGTAACGATTCTGAACACAGACACATTATATAGATAGTGGTTCAGTAAAGCCATCTTTTAACAACATTTCAGTGGCTCAGGATTATGAAAACAAGAGATATGAAGTGCTCAAGACATGTGAGAATATATTAAGAGTAAAAATATAGTCACTGCATTCACAAACACACAGCAAATGTAAAGTGCCCTTTGAAATTGTTTCAGAAGAAGGGGAACTAGGTAGGTATGTAGGTAGGTAGGTAGATACTACATAATGTTATTACTGTGTAACTATTTTCATGTGTAAGCTGGGATAGGCTCCAGCCCCCCCGCGACCCTGTATGCAGGATAAGTGGTTGACGATGGACGGATGGATGGATATTTTAATGTGTGTTGTGTGTTTCCAACCTGGAACTTCTTCTTTAGCTCAGAGCTGAATTGCTGGCACAGGTCACTTGGGTTTACAGTAATTTTTGGCAATTCCAAATCCTCGTCCATGTCCACGTCTCCATCCCCCACTTCAGCCTCCCAGTGACTGGAGCTCACCGTGTGGGAAGAAGACATCACCTGGCTCACCTCTCCCTCAGCAGACACCTGAGTGACTGGGGGGTAACAGACAGATCCACTGGTTCGTTACGGGGAACACACTCAGAGCGTTCAAACTTTTAAATTATACAGGTTGGAAATAGGGATTTATTCCAAAACTAAACAAGAAGGCGTTTAAAACAAACATCTTCAGATACTAGCTCTGCTTCTGTTCATTATCTTTTCATTATCACATCTCATTATCTTTTATTTTAGCAACTGCGTTTTGGTCAGATCATTGACACTGAAAACTGGGGAAAGGGGTACCTCTGTTATGAGCTCTGGCCCAATTTCCGATCTCGTGATCGGATCTGGACATCCCTACCACAGACCCCCATTGGATAAGATTTTGTCCCAGGGTCTGCCCATCCGTCTGATAGGATCTTTGCTTTTAGATGTTTTATTACAGAAAATGTATGAAACAATGACTAAAATAGTCACACATCCTGTCACTACTTAAGGATAAAATTAAGGAAAATATAGTATTCCCTTTTTTGCTGGGGACCCCCTGGAACCTCCTCAAGGACACCTGGGGGTCCCTGGACCCCACTTTGAGAACCACTGGCATATTGGATATAAATAATGAGTTGAGAAGTAACTTATTAAGATGGGGCCAGCTGACCTTAACTGCAGAGTATCACACAAAACATTTAAACCAACAAGAAACATATTGTTGGTTTATGAAATGATGGCACACACTCCTCATTGTAAAAAACTAACATGGTGACATTCACTATACTAGGCACTGATGTCTCAAAATAGTTACTCCACCAGTACATTTGGGAATGTTACTACAGATTGAATTGACATCTAATTTACTAAGAACAAGTAACATCTCTTACAGGACTTGAACAACTTTCTCGGTTTCATCCGAGGAGAACGCTGCTCTCTAATTTTGCTTTTCTTCCTCTCTTCCTTCTCATCTTCCTCAGAATTACTGGACGAGAAGTTGTGGCGCTTGCGACTCGGTCCTGTAACAAGAACCACACATTACCCAGTATACAGCAGGAGTTTCCTCTACAGTGGGTTGACCGTGGAGCCCCATTTGAGGGAATTCATACTGAAAATGGCTATTTCATTAGACGTAATTTTAATTGATTTGAATTGATTTGAATTGCAACGTTGTTTAGGTGTAGGGGGGACCTAGCTGTGGGGTAAGACTCTAGAAACTGGGGATTCAAAATAGCACATAGAACCCAAATGGTCTTTTACCTGACATATGAAGCCCTGCATGCTTTAGGCCTTGGTCTGAAGGTGGTGTTTTCTGTCAGGACGGACAGTAATGCATTAGTCGTTTGTTTGATGGCTACAACCAACGACTGTTTTTTTCCACTGCTACCACAAGTCCATTCAATTATAGTCAATCAATCACAAAATCTAAAGTGAAGAAAAGCCGTACCTCTGTTTTATGATGCACGGCAGCAGTTGGGCTGTCCTCAACTCCTCTAGTGAGTACTGATGACTTAGTAGATGACCGGCTCCGTGATACAGAAGACACTTTACTAAAACAATAATGCCGGCCATGGTCGACAGTGTCTTCAGGGAATGGTAACTGAGGAGCGGAGGGCATGGAGGGCATGGACGGCTTGTCCAGCTCGAGGAGTGTGGATGTCAACAGAGGCACAGTGGACAGAGACAAAGGAGATTGAGATGGTGAAGGTAGGCCATGCTGGAGTGGACTTATCTGGGAAAAAATGAAAGAGTGGAGACAGACAGAGAGTGATGAGAAAACGATGGATAAGAATAAATATGGCAACTCATTTTGCGGTTATATAATCGCCATGTCTGTCATGGAGTAGTGACAGTGGTAAGACATTTTCCACAATGCATTAAGAGGCACAGATGAAATGCTGCAGAGCTATTATCTGCTGTGCCTGGAGTTAAATAGGTCATTTCAATCATCTTAATCAATCAGATCATCATGTGCAATTCCAACATGTTCTATATAATTACATGATGTATTTATCAGGGAAAGCTACATTTATCAACTGGCCACTTCAGACTCGTGGTTACATGGAGATTTAAAATAACCAAACTGCCTAAAGAGAGAACCTCAAGCCTAAAAATGGTTAATGACGGAGTGTTACTATTTCACTTTCTCTATCCACATTTTCTCAGCTAGTCTGGGAATTTCAACCAGCAATGCTTAGGTCACAGACCTACGTCCTTAAAATTCTAGGTTACTGTTTATGAAGGCCTTCAGTTATCTAATAATTCACACATTCATTCATTTCACTCTAGAGATTCTCACATGAATGCAGAGTGACGTCAATGACTGACATGGGGTCTAAAGGTGTGTGAATCACTTAAAGATGTTAAATACCAGGGGACCTCATTACATAACCTTCCTAAGTCTAAAATCCTATCTTATCTTAGTTGACATTTAGGATTTTTGGTATTACATGTTTCCTAACTACCTTCTAAACACAGATGCAGACTTGATAAGACAAGTGCTAGTTTGAATTTCGTAAGAGAAGATAAATGATCTTACGATAGGATACAGCCATGAGTTTAGGAATTGCTTCCATAATATGAATATATACTGTATATATTTGAAACTTAAGTTAAGAGGAAAGGTTTCTGTAATGTTGCCCCAGTGAACTGATAGAGACTGAGATGAGTTGTTAGACATCTTTAAGATAATGCAAGTCGAGTTGCAGTTAACATAATGATATAACATATTCTTGGCCACATTGCCCAGATGTATCATCAGGTTGAAAGGGAGTATGTGGCATTATGCTACATTAAATGTCGGCCTTGAGACCTACATAAGGTTTCTGAGAGATGCTGCTTTACCTCTGCTGCACTAGGTCCAGTGGGAGCCCCGGGTGCAGGATTTTGAACTATAGGGGTCAGTGAAGGGAGAGAGGGGACAGACCGGATGGACTGAGTCTTGGATGAGCTGGGCTTCTTTTCAGCACTGTAGAATGAGGGAGTCTTGAAGTTTCTTGTACTGCTGACCGTAGAGCGAGGTTTGGGGAGCAGCAGGATTGGCGAGGGGGTGTCCTGGCAGAGAGGGTCAGGGGAGGGAGGGAGTGGGGATCCCCGCGGGGTGAGCAGAGGGGAGCAGGTCAACCCAGAGGTTGGGGCTGACCTCTCAGCAGCTGTGAGGATCCAAAATAAGCACAGATGTTCAAACAGCTGGCCTCAGATGTTGGACAGAGAGTATAAGGTCACTATATATACATGCTTTTCTACATATCAATTTACAGTAAAGAGGCCGGAGAACAACCGGGTCATTTATGCAAGAGTTTCAAAACTTTTTGCATAACCGTGGTGAGAGTGAAAATACTAGTAATCTAGTGCAAATGTAAATGAATACACACAATGTTTTGCACTTGTACATGGGTTAATACAAAATAAAGTAAAGTCATTTGGGTTTTAGGCAAAGAAGATTCTTTTGTACATACATCCATTCCAGGTTGGACAAAATCAAATCCTCTTTCTGGCCTTTGAAGTAATAGTGATGTATTTTTAACTGGACTCTACTTAAGCAGCCATGAGAACTAAGATGTCAGTCCCTTCATCAGCCTGAATAATCTCCAAAAGCAGGTGCCATCACTCACTTTTGAGCTACTTAGGTAAACGTGCAGGGTTGACACACAAAGTGAAAACCAAACATTATCTTGCTATACAATTATCTACTATACTTAAGCAGAATTCACACAAAAGTAATGTTCCCCATGATGGGAAACAAGTTTAGGAACCAAAGTGTCAGAAGGGCTGTTGAGTAATATATGTGGCCACTGTGCTGGAATTAATAAGCCATTTGAACCACCATGAAACACGTAATAGACATTAGCAGATGTCAAAATAGTCAAATGACTCTTATCTAACTTTGGTGTTGGTGAGTGGGTTTCCACAGTCTTACATCTCATCTTCTCAATGGAAGGAGGGGATGGACAAAACGAGGTCTGGCGGGCGGCCCAGGAATCCTTCAATGCAGCCGTGTGTTCTTGGGCAGAGACGTCATTTTTCTTATTTAACCTCGAAGTTTCTGGAACAACATTCTCAGGCCTCTGCCGCTGAAAAACAATAATATAAAAAGCTTAATTTAGTTACAAAGTAACATCTTGATATTTTTTCACCTTTTAAAGTAAAATGAGTATGCTGTTGTAGATAGACATTATGTATACATTTTTACTGAAATGGCTTTAGGAATGTTTTTAATTAGTAACACTAATTGTAAACTAACAAGCCATTCATAAATGCCATAACATTTTGACCAGCCAGCACAAATCATTTTTCATGCAATCTGTTTTAGAAGACAGTGAGAATCTTTATATCATTTTCTATTTCTTTCTCTTGGAAAAAAATGCATTTGAATTTTCAAAAGGGGATCATTAGAAGTCAGTCATCACAATGAACCTATTATTATCAAATGTGCACAATTCTTTTTAGAAAGGTAGCCTGGAGTGACCTACAACAAGGGCTGGGCTCCCACCTTAAGACCAGATGGCTTTGTCAGATCTGACTGGTGGTTTCTGTCCAGTCTCTTGTATGTGTCTATGGATTGCTCAGAGGAGGATTTTTTTCTCTTCTTTACCTCTGGAACCTCTGGACGGGTCTTCTCATTTTCCCCCTGCTGGCCTACAAAACATTCCTGTAGGCAAACCAAAAGTGAATGGAATATTGTTGCAACAGTCGACGATTAATACAAGTATGACGTTAAAATGACTTCCACAGTGACCACATTCAAAAATGTTGTATTAACCATCCACACTGCAAACAACATAATCAGCAACTAACCATACGTTTTGTATATTCTACTTCTGGATCAAATTAAACCATTGTTCAAAGCGGTTGGTTTGGTTCCTTTCTAGTGTGAAAACATTTTCGGTTTCTGGAGGGGCTGTGAAGTTGAGGGTGCGCCGTGTTGAATTATGGGCAACATTTTATTTATGCTGCCAAAGTCTGAGGATCCTATTTGATCCCACTGCCGTTCTGTTGGCGAGTTGGAGGCTGTGTTTAGATTTTCTGCTGCTCACTAGCTTCACATCACTTTTGGTTGGTTGTTTGCTGGCAGTCTTTTTCTTTATAACTTGAGCAGCCTTGTGAGATTGCTCAACATTCTCCAGATGATTAGTGGAGGAGTGGTATTATTAGTAGAAGAACAGCATGATTTCAGTCTATTTGCAACAACAGCACCATAATTAATTGCTGTCTTTTTAATATTACATAGCAGTAGAAAGGGTGCTCCTAATGGCATAGAGAGAATCCCACCAGTGTTTTGTGTACCAGTGTGTACTGGGCCTGTGGAATCTGCCCAACTACATTCTGATGTGTCAAGCTTGATTAAATACCTGTGCTCAATACCAAGTACTTTCAGGCATTTGTCTTTTTGAACAAGTAACATCTACCAATCACTTATTCAGGAGAAAATGTTTTTCAAAAATGCTTGTTGTTACTCAAGTTTATGTACGTATGTGTGTGCGGAGGAATAGTACTCTGTGAAAACAAGGTGTTCTAAGATTTAAGAGCGTCTGGGGCCATGTTTGTTCAGTACTCACTGTACTGCAGCAGCGCAACAATGTATGTAACATCTTGATATGGTCTAATTATTCTTTGTGTGATTTGAAGTTAGGATGTCCACATCAGAACACACAGTTTGTTTCATAGGTGTGCTCATACAAATTAAGAACAGAAACTATGTTATTTGTGTTTCAAAAGAGGATAAAAAATGCTTGTATTTTTAAAAAGTGACATAAGACAGAGGGATGTCTTTTGCCTTGGGAACAGGAGGCTTCTCTGATTCTGACTGGCTGTCATCAGTGTCTGGCTCCCTGTAGCTCTTGGTTGAAGCAGCTGCTGCTCTCTGGGGCCTCCTGCCGGCTGCCACTGGCTTCACAGTCTTCTTTGACTGCTCCGCTCTCTCCTTCACATCAGGCTTCTTCTGATTAAACAGTGACACACTGTGGTTGAACGGGGTAGTGCATCACAGACTTAAAGCACATTTTTTCTAAAACACGCAATAGTGCCTAACCTTACTGCGTTTGGTATTGCAGTTTACAGGTTTTTGAGAGGGTTGGGGTAAATCTGGGGATTCATCTGCAATGACAACAAAGCCCATTCTGTTTATGGAAAAACTATTGTCTTTATTTAACTGTATCAACGTCCAGTCTTCATGTGATAAATTTGGAGCAGCAAGAATGTGTGGTTTTAATGGCTTACATGAAGTATGAGGTGACACAGCTTTCGGCTTGATGGGCGCCAGCCTGGAGTATTTGGTAACTTTGGGTTTGGGTTTCCTGTTCGACTCCCTCAGCCAGCTGACCTCTGTCATGCCGTGGTCTGTGTCTGTGTCACTGAACAGATGCTTCTTCACATGCCGCTTCTCCTGCAACACACAAAGTAGTGGAAGTCAGGGAGGATACATAGACAAAAAGAAAGTATTTTAAGTGTGATTGGATTTTTTTTGCCCTAATAACAAGTATAAAGCATAACTTTCAAAAAGTGAAACTGTTAATTCCTATAATAAAACACTATAATAAAATAAACGTATACTTTTGCCACAGGTTGTCCTTCCTTGTTGAGGAGTAGTGAGGAGTCATGGATGTCACTGTTAAACAACATAGGAAATATGAAATTAGACTATAGAATATTTTGCATGAGATTGCAATTCTAATTCTCAATTAACTCCACAGGCCATCCTAAACTGTCAGACGTACCTGCTCAATGTGGCAGAAGTATTAGTAAAGGTTTTGTCCTTCCCCTAAAGAGCAATAAAACAGACTTTAAACATTACGGTGGAATATCAAGTACTCAGATAATACACGGAAAGAATTTAAACAAAAAATATTGGTAGTATTTACCTCAATGCTCAATGGTGAATCAATGTTGAATGCAAATATATCTTTTCTGTACAAATAGAAAAAAGGCATTAAATATATCCTAAAATGCACTCAAAACCACTGAAATGTCCAAATGTACCTGAAATATTTTAACTGAACGATATTACCTCTGCCTCGTAGAGCTTGTTGTGGTTTTGCTGTAAGATTTCCTTAGGCTTACAGCTCCAGATAAATCTCTCTGTAGCAGGTAAGGATCATCTTTAGTTAATCAAGTAGGACAAAAGTAACTTAAAGTTACTCCTCACCATAAATCACTTATAACTTACTTTAGCAGTTGATAACCAGCTCATATTGAAGGTCGGCCTAGTACAAAAACACACAGTTATACTTGCAATGACATTTAGTACAGTACACTATAAGGTAGCCATTCAATCATTAATGTGCGTAAACCTGTTGACAATAGGAGGACTCCAGCTCAAAGGGATTTTTCCTGCAGTATATTTTGCTGTGGACTGGGAGTTAATCTCATAGCGGTTAGAGATGAGCTTCACCATGCTGCCCGCAACCTCTGCATCTCTCTGAGTAGAGACAGTAGAAGGCCTGATAATCACAATATCCAACATTACTAACCTCAAAATGGACATTAAGCTCACAGAATGCATACCTTCATTTTGCTTGACAGGTTTGTTTCACCCTTAACATTAGGTAGTTTTTGCTGCTGCAGAGCTTTAGTTGTGGAGGCCTTGGCTGGACCTTTGATTAGAGCAGCATCTGCCTCCAGTGACATCGTGCCTTTGCTTTTAGCCGGGCCATCACTCTGGGCTGGCTTTTTTTTCGGAGTACACACTGTGGAAGCACACCGGTCCACAGACTTTCTGCCTTTAGAGTCCTCTGTCATGCCTGACATTTTTCTCTGGGGTGCAGCAGGCTCCTGAGGTGCAGGATCTTGGTTCCTCTCATGGAGGACCTCCCGCAGGCGCTGTGTGAGTTCTGTATTGAGTTGCTTTTGGCTGATTGGGCCGCGAACTGGAACTGACAATCGCTGTGCCGAGGACAGGCGCTCCTGCTGTTGTGCAGAACGTGGACATAGCTCTAAAGAGAAACAATGATTTAATTTAAAAACAAAATAAAAGTTAAATGACAATATTTTTAAATCTAACTAGGTTTTATATGTTATTAAACTTTAATATTTAAAGGAACACTCCGACTTTTTGGGAGTTTAGCCTATTCACCTTATCCCCCAGAGTTAGATAAGTCCATACATACCTTTTTCATCTCCGTGCGTGCTATAAGTCTG
>JAPMOB010225849.1:0-14509 GCA_029875015.1 Lepomis gibbosus | reverse complement strand
TGATTGTGGTCATTCTACCTTTTACACACCTCACCCACCCAGTGAGAAGAGTTACATCTTGATTTTTATGTTAAATTAAACAGGTTAATGAGCTTAAAAGGCTGCAAAAATAACAAAAAATATTTTACGGTATATGCATACAGTACGACATTTTGATGAAGATTTGTGTAAGTAAATAAAGCATAAAAATATACTTCAAAGCTCAGTATCACTCAGTATGTTCGCTTGCAGAGGTAGGTTATGTAAATATTGTTCAACACTATTCTTCTATTCTTCCACTATTCCAATCTTGGTGTATTTTAATTTAGAATTGCTTGTGTATTTTTAACAGGCCAACATATCTGTTGTATTAGTCAATGCTAATTATGAAAATACTGTTTTTGAGGCAATGTTGTAAACATGGACCATGGAATAAATCTAAAATTTTTATTCGACATCACACAACCCTTGTACCACATCTACATGCATGATGAACAGGCTCATATTGAAATAGACTACCCATGCTCAGATTAACATTGCTAAAATTCACACACAACAGGCCAAGACTCCAAAAGTTGCCCCCCCCTCCTTCCGCAGTCTGTGAATGTTATTTGTGTGTGTATATGTGTATATTAATAGCATGATTAGTGAGAGCTGAGTCGTCATGTTAATGAACTATAATTACATATGGCCCCATCTGCAGATTTTATCACTCAACATGTTGATTTTCTTGCTCACTACACGTCTGTCTTGAGGATGTTGTGTTGGCTCGATTCCCACACACATCGACGCATTTGTAAATGAACACATGCGTATGGATACACAGTCAGAAAGACACTCAGAGGCCCTCTGAATTATGTGAGCATGTGTTCGAGTCACAGGTGTCCGCAGGGACTTGTTGAAGTGGATGTGAACGGTGACTACTGCAGCAAAGATGTCAGGGAAAATGTTAGTCACAGTTTAGGTAGATTGGTGTGTCTTTTGTAATGGTAGATTTCTAGAATGACACAATGGACCAACGTCAAGTCCATGTATGACTTTGTAATTTTCTTTTAAAATTAAAAAGTCATCGGGGGAGTATATCAGAATGAAAGATAAATTACAAAAAATACTAAACACACAAGACAGAATTAAAGCCATCTTTTGCAAAATACATTAAGGATTATTTTCATATCGATTAACTTAATAAGTTTCTCGAATAACTGATTAATCATTTGGTCTAGAATATATAATGGGGTTTTTTTTTTGTTTTTACTGTTTTCTGATATTTCATAGAGTCTGTACATGTCTAGATTTGTCTGACCTGTCTGGAACAGTATGTATAAAATGAATTAAATGTTTGTTTATATTTTTTAAAATTTTGTTGACATTTCTGCCTTCATTTGATAGTATACCATATGGGATCAGGCAGAAAAGATGGAGAGAGGGAGAGGGTGGTGGCAACATGTAAATGTCCCTGGCCAGATGTGATTCTTTGAATGGATGGCCACAGATTCTGCACACTATAGATGCACACTTTTGTTGCAGCCAGGCACAAATTACTACCTGCTCTCACAGCAAAGTCACAACCCTCCTACTCTGACAGACAACAAATGGATAATTTAAAATGGCAAGCTCAGAAAAGACATCCTTGTTACCTGTTGTCCTCTCACTACCCGGTTCCTCCCATGAAACCAGAGGCCGCTTCAGGCATTAGCACCCAGGGAAATGTAGCAGCAGCGGCAGTGGCGGCCCTGTGGTTAACAGTTAGAAGAAACAAGTAATTAGCCCTGATAATTAAATCTTCCAGTCAGCCAGCAAGCCTGCGCTGTTCAACTACTCCTGCTTCTCTGTCCATTTATGTTAAATAGTCAAATTGGTCTGTTCAAAAATGAGGAATTGGCAGATTAATTCTGTTCCTTTATCTGCCTGGTGATAAGCAAATAAACAATTGGCTGTGGAGGAATGAAATGGGATAATGGCTAGTGGGTGGATGAGGCGAGCGAGGAAGACTGTGTTGTGGCGCTTAACAGCCAGTGGTACAAATGAGGAGCATAAGCTGGCTGTGGCCTCTCACAGGACTGGAAAGATTTTGTTAATTTGTGTTTGCGACTAAATTGTGTTCGTCTCCGCCCCTGTGTGTTTACTGCTACTTTACTGTTTACAAGGTGTGTTCCCTCATCTTTGTGTGTGTGTGTGTGTGTGTGTGTGTGTGTGTGTGGGCACATAGATATATTTAAGATCAAACTATCAGTGTGCAGTTGCTTGTTTTTGCATTCTGTCCGATTCAGTTCCTGTTTACCCGGAGGGGAGTCATCAGTAAGGAAAGCGCTCTTTGTCTCTCATTAGAGCAGCTCTTTGATTTCATTAATTACTGACCTACTGCTGCTGCTGCTGTGGTTTGGCACAATCTGGCATTCTAACCACTCACAGTGCGCTGCCACTGCTCCACTCCGCATTACTTATTTATCGCCTTGACTTGATAATTAATAACCATGATTTCCCAAGGAGTCCTTCTTAGTATGTGTGTGTGTGAGTGTGTATTACTCATGTTGCGAGGACATAAATCACATTGTGGGGACTGGCCTTCATTATGGGGACAAAATGCAAGGTAACATACCGTATATCATTTAAACTTATTTTTAAGACTTGGTTTAAGGTTAGGGTGAAAGAAATGAATATAAGTCGATGTAATGTCCTCTGACGTGATGGAAACACGACTGTGTGTGTGTGTGTGTGTGTGTGTGTGCTTATCAAAAATTGATCTCTCCTACTGAGGGAGCTTCACTATTTCTAAAGATTCTAGCATTTCCTTTTCAGCTCTGTGTAGGGCCTTAGATTTTTTTTCTTTTTGTGTCTCTGTATCAGAGTGCAGTAGGTCTCTTGTGAAGCAGCTGTCTCGATTCTGCTGATGAACTCCCATCTGATATGAATCTAATATCATTAACTGCACAACCAGATCATTAACAGGTTGTCTGAAATGTCCTTAGTGGCACTATTCTACAAAAAAAGTAAGAAGAGTATTAAAGGATAAAAACAAGTTATGGCAGAATGTACACTTAGAGAACTCTCCTCACATACACCTTTTGACAGGTTCTTGGTGCTTCAGGTCTTGTTATCGCCACCATCCTCAGAAGTCAGGAAGGCTTTCTTCTTTCCATGAAGCTTTCTAAAGGAAATGAGAGCCTCCAAATTAAACCAAACAAATACATAGTTAGTACATAATTAACCTCCATTAACCACACACATAGGTGAATCCTGTTTATTCAAGTTCAGTCATGTCCATTGGTAGGACAATATTGTGTGTGTGTGCGTTCTAAAACTTTCTGATCTGTCAACGCCTTGGTTTAGTTTAGGCACAGAAGTAACGTTATGGTATGGAGATCAATCGTGATCCTGCTTGAAAGAAACCAAGAAGCCAGGACACTCTTGTAAAAGAGATTTTTAATCTCAAGGAGTTTTTTATCCTGGTTAAATAAAGGTTTGAATGAATGAATGAAATTTAAATGCGGGTAGGAAATGGGAATAATACAAAGGTCTCCCATATCAAAGTCTGACCTTTTGGTGATCCAGCTTTCCAACCCAACCCCTTTCCTCCACAAACTTTGTGGCTCTGTAACAATGTCACTCTATTTCATCCTTTGCCCCCAATGGGCAAAATGCATATTTAATACGGCTGGTAAAGGGCTTTGTGTCTTGAATGTAAACATGCCGTTTGTAGGCTGCTCAAAAGACTGTTGCTGTAATTTGTCTTTGGTTCTGTTTATTCCATCTCATCACTCATCTGTCCATTTTATCTAACCCATGCTCTCTTTTTATCCTCATTACCCTTCAGTCCTCTCCCATTGTTTTTTGTGCCATTTATACTGGACTTGTGTCGGAGTGGACAGAGGGCCTGTTTTTTTGGCCTATTGACTGCTATGACCAAACTGTCTTTTCTTCACCCTCTCTCCTCCCTGTCCCTGCCTTGCAGAGCTAGTTATGGAGCCTATTGACTGATTGGCTGTCGGCCTCATCGATCCCCAAGGTCGCACTGCTGGCTATTGACGAATGGTCCCACAATGTCCTTCCTCCCTCCTTCCATCATCTTCTCCCTCCGTTCTATACCTCTCTTGTATTTTCCTACTTCTCTCTTCTATACAGTATCCACTCTATTTAATCTGTCACCCACCTCATTTCATCTGCAGTCCCCCCCTCTCCTTCCACTTTTCGCATTCATCTGTTTGTCTGTCCATCCATTCTTCTTTCCCTCTATCTCTTCTGCGTCCAATGCCACTATCTTTCATCAGTGCAGCAGAGATCGATGCAGAGGACAATGGGCGCTGGGCCCGCAGGGAGGCGGCAAAGCCTGTACGGGTCCACAGACGTGGTGCTGACACGACTCGCATGATAGGAATAGAGTGTAAAGATGAATTGATGTGAAGTGAATTGAGGTGGTGATGTTGCTCAAGGTAAAAAGAAGGAAGGAGAGACAGAGAGAAAGAATGAAAGAGGAGAGGTATGGTGAGAAGTGTATGCCTGAGGGCAGTTATGAAAAACATGGGGTGGGTTTTGGGAAAAGACAAGACAGAAGGCAATGAGAAAGGAGAGAGCTTGAGGATCCCCGAAGCTGGCAGAGTGCTGACTTTATTTTGTGTCACTGGAACACATAAGTGGTTAATATACCTTGGTCCAGAGCTAGAAAGCTTTGCTCAAAGCCTTAAAGCTTGAGTGCTAGTCTTTTACATTTAAATGAATATCCGTTAATTTCAAGGCTTGCCAAACAAGTTCATATAATACCACTACCAGAGTTTTTTTTAACTGGTGCCTTTGGCGACATTCCAGCGCTGGTAAACCTGTAGTGATGTGATTTATGCCAAACAGCAATGATTGGTTTGCCAGAGCTGAAAGGGATAGCAACTGTATAGACAGCAGCAACTCAGTATGGCAGAGCCATAGGGCAGAGCCCATGCGTCAAAAGGACGTTGACGATGTTGTGCAATTACTTTACTGTCAGATGGTGGAGACAAAAGTTCTGCACTGCAGGTTTAAGTAAAAAACAGCAGTAGAGCTGGGTGATATATCAATATATTACTGATGTTGTTATATATTGAGAATTTATTAAGGATCATCTAGCACTGTTATAAAGCTTAAAGGATTAGTTCACTCAAATCACATAAGCCATTATTCTCCCACATCCCTGTGCGTATCTAGCCATTCAGTTAGTTTTGGTGGAATCTGCTTAGATTCAGACATTTTTGCTGCCAACCAAATACAATGGATAATCCACAGCTCACAGTGTGGACAGTTTTCTTTGGAACTGCACAGAAATGGACTCAATAGTACAATTATGTGAACTGTAAATGTTAAAATGTGATGCTGTTAATAAAGACTCTATTAGATTTAAGTAATCCAAGAGTCATTCTAGCATTTGTCACACAATCAGCGTATTTCTTTGGATATTCTTATATTAATTTTTGTGTTGGTGATCAGAAACATGGCATCAGTAGAGCATGTATCCTAAACCAAGGCTTTAAGCATAAAGTGTGCTTTAAGATAAGGTCATCATCTCATTCATGAATGTGAAATAATTCCCTCTTACTGACATATTTACCACATGGGTAATTCATATGTATTAATCTAAATGCTGCTTTTAAAAAAACGTTATACCGCTATTGTGGCCATATGATAAAGGTTATTTGAAGTGAGTTCATGTGAGACCATTAGACGGTGGAAGGCAGCCTGACAATAAAGCAAATGTCTTACATTATTGCTAGTAGTGGGAGGGGAGAGACAAGATGTGAGTGAGAGCAAGGTATTGATGCACAATGTGTGCATACACACGAGTGTGCTGTGTATAGGCCTATATATACGTACAAATATGTCCATATGGTTTTTCCACCAGGGCAACTGTCAGTCATAGTGTGAAGTGCCTCATGTTGAAGGGGCTGTGTAGAGGCACAAATAACAATCACACCCAAGGAGGTTTTCTAAGTTAAGCAAGGCTAATCTCATGTAGGATCCCCCAGCAACACAACCAAGACATCACATTGGAATGGACAGATTAGTATATTGGTGTGTCAGACAAGTTTAAGCATAAGAAATCTAAATTTGTGATTAATACTTACACCATTATTACTATTAACACCTTGATTAAAGCAAATACACATCTGCACAATTCCTGTATGTCTGCTAACTAGAGGATACCTCTGCTGAAAAGTAGAAAATCTGTTTATATAAAATATAATATTGGGCTTAAATCTGTTTATATAAAATATAATATTAGGCTTATTAAGCTATAGGGAAAACAAGCAGTGGCGATACATCACTTATTTACGGGCTACATATTTAATGACTGAGGTGATTGTTGAAACTAGTAGAGATGCTTCAGGTTCTGTCTGAATCAGCTCAGCGGGTGATTGATTGATTGATCACATCATACATTCACTTTGCAGTAATTAATCAGAGCAGCACATCATGTCAGAGGAAAAAACAACTTGAGAAAAAAATAGAGACAAACAACCCAATCAGGCACAATTAGGTGCTGATGTGCGAGTGAAAATAATTCACCACTGAACTGCCAAGTCTGACACCAGGCTGAAGTTAGTAAAATCCAGAAACATATCCAGCATATCCAGAGTGGGGGGGGCGTTTTCAAGGAGAGTGAATGAACAGCATCAGGAGGCATTTTGTATGTATTTTTGGTAGGTGTCTGTAGCATTAACAAAATCTCTATCTCTTATCTCTTTTAAAATGCTGACTTCATTATTTACTCTGATAACTAGTTACTGTAGCTGCATCTGAATCCTGTTGTTGGTAAAAGTAATTTTTAAAGTCTAAATTAAGTTTGACAGACCTGATGTTTCCACCTGTTGCCATGTTGGGATATATGAGTCCTGATTATAAAATTGCATGTTGCGATTGCACTAGAAGGGCCCAATAATCAGGGGTACTGTGCCACTTCAGGAATTGTGTGGGGGAGTTGCTGATTCACCTATGGCTTCATACAGAGGACTTTATACAATACATGTGTTAAAGCATTCATCTCTCTATAAATCAGTTTGAAGCCTAATTTTCTGTGAAACAATGTCGTTGGTGTGTCTGCTTTTCAGTGACTGCATGGTGTGTTTTGTTTGCCTCTGCACAATGAGATGTTTGCTTTGCAGTGCACTATGGAAAGATGAGGGAGAGAAAATTAATACTCTCATGGATGTATTAAGTGACGGTGTAGTGTGTGTTCATTTATTTCTGTAGTTCTATGGACACTTTGGGGTGAGTGCAGTAAACAATAAAAATATAATAAATGTTTGAGATGAGATATGGATTGTACTATATGCATCAAATGATTCCCTGTGCACAGACTCTTTTTTTTTGTGTGTTTATGTTTGTATGTGCATCTTGACCCCGAGTCAGCCCTGTATACATCAGGAGTGCTGCAGGAACCTCTCATTCTTACAGTTGTCAGTAAATAAAGAGAAGGCAGAATAGAGCAAAGCAGGGAGGGGGAGAATGAAAGAGACGAGGAGAGGTGAATGTAGAAGAAGACGACCTAATTTAATCTAAAGTGGTTCTCAAATTGAACCAGAGGGAAAACAAAGTCAGCACAAAACCTTGGAGCTCCTCTGCACTTATGTAACTGCTCTACCCTCCCCTCTCACTTCTCCTCCCTCCCTTATGAATAAGAGAGAGGGAGGAATGGAATGAAGGTAATGGAAGAACAGGAGGGAAGATAGAATGAAAAATGGAAGGAGAACAAGAGAAAAAGAGGGATAAAAAGTTGTTTACTTCTAGTAAGGAGGGAATGGAGGGAATAGGACAAAACAGATGAGGGTGTTGTAAAGGATGAACATGACAAGAGAAGATGGCAAACAACAACTTTTACTTCTCTTTGTCATGAACACTACCATTCTCTCTCTTTGCCTCCCCTGTCTTACCATGTTTTCTTTTGCTTTCTGTTGCACTGACATCAAACTATAAGACCCTGGCAGGCTCTATTCAAGATAGTGGCCTGAATGAGTGTCTGGTTAAATAATGCAGTCTACTGGCTGCCTAGCTGGCTGGACTGAGGGGAGACTAAGGGAGAAGATGGAGGAAGTAGTGGCACAGTGCAAAGATACAGACTTCCATTATTTAACAGTCCTCAGAAAGGATTGCAAGTTAGATATTCCCAGAATTAAAACCAGGGCTCTGTGTGCATGTCTGAAAACACAAAGGTGGGGAGCTCATCCACACATACACTCGTGTGTGCATATATTCAAAAATGGCTGCATAAAGTATTGCATAAATCATGCATGCAGATGCAAAAATTCAGCTTATATTGCCCTGTGGAAGTGCATGTAACTACGTAAGGGTTTGGGTGTGTTTGTGTGCACACATGAATGCCACTTTTGCTTTACGCTCTGTGTTTTTATGACATTTGAAACAGTCTTCTGCACTCAAAAAGGTTAACGTTCGAGCCTGCCACTTCAACAGGAGAATATAATTATGTGTTTGTGTGTGTGAGTGTCATTGCAGGAGAAACTTGCAGGGAAGTTTGCCTCTCTAAACCTGCCATTAATGAACTTTTCGGACAGTTTTTTTCAGAACTAGTTGAGACTTAATTGCAAACAAAAGTATTTTTAATTTTTTGGGCAAAATTATTATCTATATTTGTGATGTCATATACACCATGTACCAATGCAGCATCCATGTGTCTACAGATACCATTTGATTTGTCCATCTTTATACATGTCTGCGATAATCTGTAAAATGCAGCCAGTGTGCACTCTTCATCATCATCTTTAGCCATGAACTCTGTGAAATGTTATGCAAACACATTAAAAGCTGGGTCACTGAGCCCCACACATACAGTGTGCACCCTCACTGCTGATTGTCTTAACATTACATAAGTGCCAGGAGAAATCAAAGTCATGCTTGTTATTAAATAAAAATACAGTGGAATGTGTACTTAAAGGTTTCAGTGTTAAATTGGCATTATTTGGGAATAAAACAGTTGTAGTGAAGCATCCTGTGTTTTATTTACTTCACTTTTATTAAGTTCAATTTGGCGGTTACTGTTTTCCAAAAGCCTCTTTTTATTGGCCTTGTCGCACAGTGGAGTGAAAACATTTTTGTCACTAAAATGCTTTTGATTTGAAAAATAGAAGGTTTTGAATTATTAAAGGTAGCAAGGTTGCAGTTTTTGACAAGTCATTGATATTTACAGCTGGGTTAGCAAGACTGGGCCTAACATTTCTCATTGGAGACCATCACACAATCATTGGGAGGAAACAGCAGTTTTATTCACTATATTGTCGTGTGTGAGCTCCTTGTGTCAAGTTTACAAGAGTGCAGTTTACCACTGGTTTCCAAAGCCTTTAAATGAACATAGTTTTAAAAAATTATAAATGAATTTCAGTGCTGTACGTGAGTTGTTTTTATGCTATTTTGGAAATTATGCAGGAACAGACAAGTGAATGAAGCCTCATTGAATCTCCACATTTCTGGCTCTAACTACTCATCCTGCACAAATTGTTCTTTTAGAAGTTGATTATTTGTGTCACGTTTAATGCCTTTAATGCTAATGAGGCGAAGATTTGAACGAGCCGTCAGTTCCTCTTCCTCTTGGTTATTTAAATAGACCAAAATATTTACTGTACTGGATAGATTGGGCCTATTTCTGTAGCACATTTATTCATTGTGTCGCCCAGGCCTGCCGACTCTTGTCCAATTTTGCTCTTGTTATACTCTATTGTCAGCTAGGCCATGAACCCCAAAACAGAGAGTGATTCCAGCAAAGACGAAACATCTTCTCTCTTTGTCTATATTTGACTTTCTTCCTTTCACTCTTTTCCATCCCTTCTCTTTGAATATCTGCATCTCTCTTTCACCAACATGTTTGCCTGGTTTATTTCTGCCATGGAATATTCCATCATTTTATTTCTAGCACTTTGCTTTTAGTGCTGTGACTGTTCCTGAAGTGGTTTCTACATTTGTCCCATCACTTAGCACTCCGACCACCCTTTAAATAGTTCTGCTTGCATGGTCCACTCGTTCCTTTAAACGGCTCATCCCTTTGCCAAACCCCAGGGTGACTTGCCTGAACCTGAGCCAACCGTCACGGAAGAGAAGAAGGTATTTTTGATTGCTGTGTCCCAAATGTAACCTGTTACACTTTTTGATAAGTGCAGTTGCTTTAGAGTTAAATCTGACATTAATATATCACTCCAGCTCTTTCTTTAATGTTTTATAAGTCAAGTCTCTGCTTTGCAAAAGTTTGACTTTCCGCCTAGTTGCCAGTAAAGCACTGTTCTCAAGCCTGTTCCTAGGAGCCACTGTGTCGTAACAATAGGACCTGACAGCCCACTTACCGCACTCACTATATCAATCCAGACAACCAATTACAACCTTTTACAAGACCCTACAAATGAAAATAAGTTCTTTTTGGCCTCTGGTCTCTCTATTTCTTTTGCTCTGTTTCTTGCTTTCGCTCAATCGGCAAGTTTCTTCCTTTAGTTTCCGATTCCCGGTCTTTCTATCACTCTCATTTCTGTTTCTAAGTCTGTCTAGGTAGTAAAAAGGAAGGGATATCTATCCCTTTACCTTGCAGCTTGGGAACATATTGTAATAAAAATGCCACGCAGGTGTGTATTTATCCAGTAGCAGCAGGTATAACTTTAATAGCATCTCTTTTTCTTCCTTAGGTGCCTGACTCAACCTGTCGTTCTCATTTTTTTCTTTTTTACAGTCAGCGCTCACTTTTTGCTTGAATTTTGCCTCTCCTGTTTTATTCTTAAACACACACAGTTTTTGCTTGCACTGTCTCTCCCTGGCGCACTCAATGGCTCTTTTCTTTCACGCCCTCAAGCACACACAAACATGCATACACACACTTGCTTTATTCCCCCTGGAAGCGATTTGTCTTAACAGGTGGTCATTCAGATTCAAGACTGGCACTGCACTGCAAGAGAGGTGGAGAGAAGGGGAAACAGGGAGGAAATACTGATAATTACAGGAGGGGAAGATGAGGAAGATAAGGTGGGAAAGATTGATTGATTGATTAAAAAGAGAAATTATGTGCTGGGGATGTAAAGGTTGTCACTGTCATCAAGATACTGCAGTAACAGCAATAGCAGATTCTGTGCACCACCTGTTGTCTTTGCTTCCATGTAGATTTAGCTTTGATATTGCTAATGTTTTTCATGTCTAATGTTGCAACAATGACTGTTACCAGCACTTTTCAATTATTGCATGATAATTGATTTTCTGTGGCAGACCCCAAACTGACTCTGTTTTTTAAATTAATATCATATTCATAACAGCAGCAAGGAGTCTAGTTTTTACAAAACATATAACCTATTTCTTAATGCTAAAGTAAATCCCGAGTTTTGAACTAGTGTTTTTCTGCACATGCATTTATAACTGCTTTTACAAAACATAAAACGATGCTTAATGCCAATCTCTCCTGACGAGTGCATGCATCACTGGCAGTAGCGGCTGGAGTTTCATGTTGCTGTGCTGCTTTAACAGATGCTTCAATAAATTATAAGTTGAATTGTTCATGGTTGAAAGCTTTTTGCTGGTCGCACAAAGTGTACAATGGACAACAATGTTCTTTGCATCCTAGACCATGGTACAGTAATGACAGTACTTACAGCTGTGGAAAGAACTCTCTCCCTCGTTCCATTCTTCCTTTAGCTTCATGGCTAACAGTTGACGCACAACATATGATCCGGCGTAGCTGACCTGCCTCGCAGTCATGCATTCACATCAAGGATGGTGTGTTTAGTAACGCTGTGTTACTTGGATTAGTAACTGTAATATTATTACTGATTTGGAAATAGTAATCCTTTACACTACTAGGAAACTACACTACTAGGAAAAGTAATAATATTACAGTAACATGTTGCCCAACACTGCTCCTCATACACATAACCTAAAACCCAGCTTTACTCTCTTCATTACAGTCCACAGCACTGGCTGGCACCACAAAACTTTACATGGCCTTAGGGCCTGTGTCAATCAAAGCGTTTTTTTTTCTGACGTCAGCGTCTTTTTTCAGTTCATTGCAATGGGAGCACCACGTTTTTACAAGCTGGTAAAAACACCAGCAATGTGACGAGAGTTGAAAAATGTTCAACTTTGGGAAAAATGCTGTGCTCGTGACTTTTCACTTGTTACTCAGCTATTCAATCATAATAGAAGAGGCAAATACCACACCTTAGCAATGGTTACTATCCTGGAAACGGGGCTTCGTCGAACCTCAGCTCTTGGACCAAACTGTGGTACTCGCCGAGATGTTTCCTCGCCCACAAAAATCTCATGAACTCACATACGGCGAGTCCATCTCTATCTGTCTGTACCTGCTTCAGCCTTACATCCAGTAAAGTTAGGTAGAACTATTTGCAACCACCAATTTTATGTATCATAGCAACCAAAGCAGTCAGAATAAACGCTGCGCCTCAAAAACGCACCCTATTGCTGCCAGCTTGGCGTTTTCAGAACAGCAACGTTTTCAAAAAGTTTTCAGCTGGCAAAAACGCTTTGGTGGCCTAAGGGTCATAATTCATTATATTTTATTTTATTATTATATTCTTTAAAAAATATTAGCTAGTTTTATGTTTTATTGAACATTTTGTTTGGGAATTCCTATGGTTTTCATTCTGTTGCTCTCTGCCCTTCCTGTCATTTGAGTCCTTTTCTCTTCTTTTGCCTAATCCACATCTATATGGGACCATTGATTAACAGAAAATTAACTGCCACCAATTTTGATCATGGATTAATTGTTGAAGCAAACTATCCACTAATCTTCTTCTTCTAACTTTATCTTCTTGTGAATGCATTATTCTGCTGTGGTTCAAGTGTGAAAACAGTAAATATGATGGATAAATTGGTGAATGGCATTCTAATTTAGTATCGCTTCAGCTGAAAGTGTAGGGGAGCTGCTAAACAGGAGCTAACATAACTGGCCACATTAGTAATGATACAGAAAGGAATATTATGTTTTTCTTTGCTTTGAATAGTCTAAAACAGGCAAAATATCCATGAAAAAAACACTGTTGTGTGTCCCATATGTTGCGTAGCACCCACTCCAACTGAAATAAAATTCAATATGTCATTCTTTATTGAATATTTTGGAGTGTTTGACTGTTGATTGAACAAAACAAGCCATTTAAATATAGTCCCTTTAGCTCTGAGAACTTATGGTGCACATTTGAATTTATGCTAGATGGTGGGTTTGAATTTCCCCTTCAGGGAATCAGTATAGGAACATCTTATATTTTTCCCCCTGACTTTATTAGACTAAAGACTAACAATAATAAAATCAACTGCATTATAGTTTATACTGCCTGACAGCTTATTTTAGCAATTTGTACATATTAGAGACACATGCACAGTACCATGATAGCATTTAACCATTCACCCCATTGTCATCCATCATGTAAGTAATTGCATGTTGGGCTTTAGAAAGCGGACAGGCAAGTCTCTTTACAATATGTCACATTACTGAAGTTGAAAGTTTAATGACTCTGTTAAAAGGAGAGCCCATTTGAAGTTAATGTGCTCTGCTGTTAGAACGGCTATTATGGTACCGCTGGCTCTGTGTGTGTGTGTGTGTGTGTGTGTGTGTGTGTGTGTGTGTGTGTGTGCCAGGAACAAAGTGAGTTCCCTGCCACAATTTGTCTCAGAAGATGGTGTGTATTTGTGTGTGTGTTTATTCCTGATTTGTGTGTCTGTCCGTTTATACACAGCATTTATCTTTTATGTGCCTGTTTGTGTTTTTATGTGACACTTCATATCCCCATCCATTTATCCTTTTTTATCTGTTCTACAGTAGTATTACTGTATTGCTTCTGTTGAACTATATATTATCTTCCCTCCCACATCTTTGAACAGCAGGGTGGTATAGCAAACAGGAAGATCATTCTTCATATGAGTGTATATATGCTGCGATTCAGGCCCTCCAAGTCCCATGTTCCCACCCTGCTCTAGTGTCCTCTAGCAAGGCTGTAAATCTCAACCAGCCTCAGGGGTGCTTCTTTTTTGATATTTCTGTTAAGTGGGAAAGTGAAGAGCCAGTCTCTCTCCTTAGGGATAAACAAACTGTCCCCTGCAAAAAACTGGCACTGCTACCTGTGTATTTTTCATTTTACATACTGTTTAAAATTGTTCTTGACCCTTCTCGTTTATCTCTTAGATGCATTTCCCCTTCATATGTCTCTTGGGATAATTTACTTATTTAGTAGCTACCATAGCTGTATCTTTCTGTATATCACAGCCGTTGTCAGGTCCAAGTAAAATCTTAATTCATAAAGACAAATCCAAGATCCAAGTTTTGAGTTTTTAAGACAAGTTCTAGTCAAGTATCAAGTCTGTCAATGCAAGTCCAAAGTCACTGGGACAAGTCTTAGTCAAGTGTTGTATCAGTTAAGGCATGTCTCAAGTCACTAAGATGAGTCTGAGTAATGTAAATGTAAATGCTCCATATTTGTATAGCACCTTTCTAGTCTTTTCAACCACTCAAAGCGCTTTTACACTACATCTGCATTCACCTTTCACTCACATTCATACACTGAGCCTAAGTGCTCAAACA
>JAPMOB010225846.1:0-39866 GCA_029875015.1 Lepomis gibbosus | reverse complement strand
CTCGTATGTGCCTTAAAAAGGTAAGCCTTGTGGCTGATGGGAAGCAGATGTGGACTGAGCCCTGCATGGTAAAGGTGCAGAGTCAGAGCCCCACATCCACCACTGGCCAAGAATATATCTTCATTAAGGAGAATAAGGGTGTCCACTTACATCTGCTACAGCACATCAAATCACACTCATCTGTGTGTCTGCGTACAAAGGAGAGCAAAAGGGTGAACGATAACGGTGTGTGTGGACCCCCGGGATGTGACTGACACCTATTCCTATCACTAGGCTCTGACAGCTTCACACGTCTGGCTCCAATATCCCCCCACTGTTTCAACAGAAACATCATGCCATACAACCATCCGTGGCATAATGAAACTTGTTAGCGTGTGTATCTGAATGTGCGTGTGTCTGTCCGTGTGTGTTACTGCCCCGACTTCAGCTGTAAGATTGAGTTGCAAAAACATTATTGGCAACCTCAGGCTTTGCGACAGAAACAGGAAGTTGAGAGTTGAAGACCTGGGTGATATATCTGTCTTCATTACTGAAATCGAAAGGTAAAGCTGGAACTGAACTTGTCCCTTTTACTGAAACCATGAAAATAATTATTTTACCCAGATATGACACATCTACTCAAGCTCTACTGCTACTTTTTCACCAATGCTGAGCGTAATTCACGTAACAAAGAATTATGATGAATAATGAATAAACAGCCGTTCTGACTCCTTTTCACATATTCCCATGGCATTTCTTTTAAAAAGTGATTTTATGAATTACCCAAAAACCACCACCAATAAAGCACAGTCACCTCTTTGCACCACAAGAACCAGCTCAGGCTATGTCACCGCCAGCAGCAGCACTTCTTCCTAATTATGCTTTTTACCAGGCATTTTCTATTTTGGACCATTATACGATACATATGTAATTATGGTCTAAAACACTATATGTTAGGCCTAAATCTGGCTTGTCTCTTCAAAAACCTCTGGGTTGCTTTCCAAGACCCTACATAGCTGTAATTCTCTCCAGCTGTCGCATAAACCATATGGAGGACAGGAGGCGTTAGCGATAGATGGCATTCAAAGCCAACATGACCAAGGTAAAAAATTTTTACTGTAATATACTGTGCGAGCTAATATTACTTCTGATTCGTTTTTAGAGTTGTACAGTAAAAAGTAGAATATGAGGCAACCATTATTTTAAAATATGCATAATAATGTGCCATATCCAGTTTTTAGTTACAAATCACCTGGAAATCATTGTGCGGTGTACTCAGTACTCATTCTACTTCATTCTCTGTCAAAATGTGGATATTTCCTTTGTGTGGCCATCAAACTTGACATGATTTAACCTTCATGAAATATCCCTCCTTTCGCTCTCTGTCTAGCCAGTCTTTGTCTGTCCCCATCTACGCTCTTATTGGATCCAGCAGACACAACACAAACTCTAGGACCTTCCTTCTCTCCCCTCCCTCTCCCTTGATCATCCCCTCCCTCCACTTCTACCTCAGAGGATTTGGCAGTTGCCGCAAGCCAAAGGAGGAGAGGAGTGCAAAACACACACTGCCGCCTGTCAGTCTCATCAGTTTTTAGAAAGTGAGAGTGAAGGAGATGTTGGGATGAGAAAGGGAGGAAAAGGGGTATTTGTTTTCACTGCAGTGCTGTAAAACCCCGGTTAGATCATAAAGGAATTCTCGCTCCTGTCACAAAAAAAGACTTTTAATACGTATTTTACATGGTTTTATTTGAGTTGACAGTTCATGTGTGTCATAGGTGAAGCTGTGAATCCTTTTCAAAACCAATGAAGTCCTGAATGGCGATTTCATTTTCACCTCATTCTTCAGTTTGACATTGAGTTCATGTTATCCATTTTCTGTGTGGGAGGAGGGTTTATTTTATTGGTGGTGACTAACGTATTCATCCCACTGATGTCATTTTCAGTTGACACAGAAGCTGCAGTAGTGGTTACTTGGTGCTGTTAACATTTATCATGTTGATTAAAGAAACAGGCTGTTTAACAAGCTTTTTTTAGACAACCTTTAAAGTCGTATCAATGTTTGTACAAATTTTTCTGACAATTTTTCTATCACCATTTTTCTGGCCCTGGCACCAGAAGAAGGTATCATCTTTCTTAATCGCCTATGCTCTGAGTGGCTCTGTTGTTTTTCCCAACTTGGGAAAGAGCCATCAATGAGCAAAATACTAGACCTATTTGAATGACTGAAAAAAAGTTTGGAAGCTGTAGTGGTCTGGAACTAGGTTTTTTAATATTCAAAATACATGCCAGTATTTAAAAAAATGTTTAGTCATCAAATTTAAAACAATCCTTTTATTATATGTTCCTCAAAAGCTGGCTTTTGAAAGATAAAATGATTTTTGCCGAACAGAGCATCATTCAGTTAGTCAAAGGAGCAAATACTGACAGAGACACAAAACTGAGACAAAGATGACAACTGAGAAATAAAGCGAAGGTGAAGTGACAGATGAAGAGTAGAGTTGGAGGACAAGCAAGAGAGAGACAGGGAGAGGAAATACAGACTGAGAGCCAAAAGAGAGGGAGAGTCAGAGCCAAAAACAAGGAAGGAAGGAGACGAGGAGATGCATAGGCAGCGCAAGAGGAGACGTCCCGAGAGAGAAGTGGGTAGGGTGAGTTAGTGAGTGAGTAGCCCAATGACAGACAGACTGAACCGGAGATGAGTGGGGAAATCCCCTCTGTGCACACATTCAATAAAATCACCCAGCTGCACTGTATGTGTGTGTGTGTGTGTGTGTGTGTGTGTGTGTGTGTGTGTGTGTGAGCGTGAGCGTGCACAGTGTAATTGAGACAGTCAGAGGGGTGTATTCAGTTTATACAATGTATTCTACCCCGAGGACTCCGTGTCTATATTATGTCATCCAAAAGCACTTATACAGACCTTCTGCTGGAACACACACACACACACACACACACACACACACACACACGCACACGGTGCCTAATATATTCAGAATCATATAGGCCTCCCACTTGGTTAGATGGCTGGGAGCAGTTCTGTTAGTTTGGCTGTATTCTGGCTAGGGCTTCCTGCCTGATTTTGTCTTAATGTTGTTCCACATTGTGTCTGATGGCCTTAACACACATGTGGTTTTTATGTCTCACACACAAACTCACTCTTATCCTTGCATACACACCTACCCTCCTAGGATTGCACTGCAGATGTTTGTACATTTGTACATGACTTTATATTAGATATCGAAAAACTTTTTTTTCTTGTTTCTCTCTGTTCACAATTTTCTGGTCAGAAAGTATTGAAGAGACTTTACCATATCTAGGAGCATAGATTGTACAGAAATATAGAACTAGCTCGTGTGACATCAGTGATAGGGATGGAGGAACACACTTGGTAAAGCATTATCATGAAACTCACACTGATACACAGTCCCAGAAAAGGACCAAGTGGAAAATGTTGGAATACATTTCTGAGCACCAAAAACACCCAGATATACTCATACTCATGCTCTTTGGACACAAAACATGCATGTCTCCCTGTGAGCAACTTTTATAGAAATGAATTGGGCCCCATCTTGGAACATGGTATCCAGTTTTATAATACATTCATGGATCACAACTTACGCCCTCTTTCTCCCTAGGGCAAGAAAAGCCAGTTTTGGGTGACTGGAATGTGTGCCTGAATGGATCTGGGTTGGGATGAGCAAGTGACATCCCTATTATAGACACCCTAATATAGCTCTCTTAAAGCTTAAATTTTTCCTAATATATTAATATTTCATTTCAAGACATTACCTGCAAGATACACTTCAGAAGAAGTACAGTTCATTTTTGGAACCATAACTTCTTGTGGGAGGAAAAATCGTGTTGTCCTTTGCTCTGTTAGTGTCTTCTTGTAAATGTTTTTCTCCTCCTATAGTTTCTTCCTACTTTCTCCCCTATTGTTGAGGTTCTTTTGGATGACGTTTCCCTTGCACTGGGCAATGATTCAGTCCCACTGTTGTGAGACTCTCAGTTCCATTAGGCAGTCAATGTTTGGACTATACAAAGAAACCTGAAGTGTCATCTGTGACTTTCAGTCAGTGGTGATTCATTGCAGGAAGTTAAGAGGTCAAGCTTGAAACAATAAGAGTCAATAAAACAGGGAAATCTTAAAGCCAAGGTAACCCATGAGTGGGGAAGACAGTAGACCTGGAGGAAGAGAGAGGAGCAGAGAGAGAAAAGATTCATGGCTTATTGTGTCAGCCCCCCACAGTGCAGCAAAGGACTAAATATGACACCTCTTCACCCTGACCCTGTCTTACAAGAGAAGAGTAAGAGAGGGGGAAAGGGAGAAAGAAAGAGAATGCTTGGTAGTGACCCGCCTCGACCCTGCCAGCTCTTCCTGACCTCCCTTGTAGCCCCATGCCGCTTAATTCTCCCTAATTACATTCCTTACTGACAGAAAGTTGGCCCCTGACCACCCCTGCAAAAGGCCCAGGTAGCAAAACCCGCCATAGCATGGCTGGAACACAGGGAGGATCCATCCACTGTAGAGGTGAAGGCAGGGGGGATAACCGGTGATGACAAATTAATTAATGCAAGTGGAAGAGAAAACGCACACACATGCACACGCACACATACGCACACTCATGTTTTGGTGTGTGTAGTTACTGTGCATGTGGTCTGACTTACCTTGACTGGTGTATCTAGTGAGCTCAGTAGCATGTTAATATGACAGGCAGTGATGGATGGTGTTTAGTGTTGGACTCAGCAGTAAGTGGGGAAGTAAGGGGGAAACCTGTACCACATTCACTTTTTAGAGATTGCAGCATGTGTGAATCTGTGTGAAAGTCTGAGCAAAGCAAGTGAGCATGGTAACAATGCTGGATGTTGGAAGCAGCTTCCTTAAAGTGGAAATGTAAATGGCTGTATGACATGAACAGAGCTTTTTGAATTGCAAGAGGATGTGTGCATGATATGTGGTGCATGTGATATGAAAGTTCTGCTCTCTGGCTCATTGTTTTTATCAGGCAGTGCCGTCTCTGGCCAGTGTTTGGTTCAGCTGCATGGGATAGGGTTACAGGAGTTCGCCTGCATTTGTCTTTACAATGTAATTAAGGGATTTTGGGGGCCTACGGCCTCAGAATGACAAACTCCTCTTGCTTGGAGAGCTGGATGCTTGATAGGAAATCTATTAGCGAATCAATTGTAGAAAGTTAATACATTTTGTAGCCACATTATACTGTAGGTTGTTGCTTTTGAGAGAACTGGGATTCACATTCGCTTGTTTTTCTGTACATGTTTATCAGCAGGACACTGGTGTTGCTGTCCAGTTGTATACTGCTGATGCATTTAGCTATTGCACAGTGGCCCACACACATTTATCTCAGACTATTAACCAAAGTTCAAGTGTCACCTTTGAAAGAGTGGATTGTGGCAGAAAACTTGTGCATCGCCCTGGTAATTACGAAGACTCGACTCAATACAACAGTGTTGGCCTGCATTTGATATTCTATAAACATAATGGTCTCATGTGACTGTGTGTAGATAAATATCATGGACTTAGCCTGAGGGAGAGAAAAGGGGGGACGTTCTCATTTTTTTATATCACATAATACAGCTCTTGTGTTCTCACAGAATACAAGGGGGCCTTCTCTTGGCCCCCTCTGCTAAATCCCTCAGCTATCTTTCAAACAGTGATAGTTACGGAAATTAGCGGCGCAGAAATCCATAAGCGTCCATCATCGGGGGGCTTATTAGTGTCTTTGTGAGGTTATGAGGGGAGGACAGAAGGCCCTGAGCACCGCAGGGGCTCGGCTGAGACACTACCTTCACATAACACACACGCACACACACATGCACAAAGATACGTGCCTTGAAACTGACACACACAGTCATATACATACACGTATAAACAAACACACTCATGCACAAAGAAACGCACTAAAAATATTTCACCTTTTTACTGGGCTTGCTGTACCTGTAGGATTTTCTGCTCTCTGAATGTCAGACTTTATGGTGCACAAATGTTTTTCGTGAATGTGACAGAAATGAGTCTGTGGTGTCTTTACAGGGATACTACAGACCGATACTACACATAGTCCATCACTCTCCTGTCCATAGTTCCAGTAAAGAGCGCATATAGACCACAATGCTTGAGCAGAATTATCTGTATTATCAGTACTTTTAAAATGACAATATATTTGCACGTATAAACGAAAGTATGTCAAGCTGTATCACAAAAACTTTACTTGCTTGCTAGACTCAGAAAAGAGTTTGTGGTAATGCAGCTGAATTTATAATAGCCCTATTATTAGTGAAGATGTCATCTGATCTTTTGTAGATAGTATTTGTATTCGTAAAACTGCACCTTAATTCAACACACTTGGTTTTCATTAGTTCTGCACATTAACATGTGTTCCTTTGGCCTTGTTATGATGATCTCATGTTATGAGAAACAATACAGAAAAGTAAAGTATGGGCTGCACATACAGAGCAAATTAAAATAAGAGGAAGAAACAGGCGGCATGAGACAAATAACATTACTTACTTTTCTAAATCTGCAAACCATTGCTTATCTTGGGGCAGAAGTGTACGCTGAAGCACACACACCCAGAGATTCACAAGCCTAGCAGAATTTCCATGCTATAGAACTTCCCAATATTCCCCCTTCATCTCATTTCTGTTTATGTTGCATGCATGTGTGTGTGTGTGTTTGTGTGCAGTTGTTTGTTGGGGTGGTAGGGGGATAATAAATGGCGGCAGACATGGACATCGATTTCAGTAATAACACGGAGAGCAGAGCAGAGGCAGTGGCAGTGGCAGACGTCAGCCTGAGGTCCATCCATCTATGAAACAGGACATGCCAGTAATAGGAAAACACCACACACCGTTATGGCCAGGGGCAAAGCACACAGGCAACTTATCACAGCACTGAACTTTGATGCTTCGCCGCACGCAGGGGAGAAAATATATATAATTCCATTATTTTTTCACAGATGATGAGGCACAGGCTGTGTGTGTGCTGAGGTGTGTGTATGTTTGGTGTGGGGGGATGTTTTACCTTTGTGAACTAAAAGGAATCTTACATGCACACACACACACACACACAAAGGAATAACTGTTTCTGCTGACTTTGGAAATACAATTGTTTATTTATTGAATTATTATAATTCCTTTTTTTTCCCCAAGAAAGGTGTGCACTCTAGGGGCATGGCCAATTGATTGGTATGAGTGTTTGAGCAGCTTCTGTGAGCTGAAGTATACCTTTTACATCTTTGTAATAGCACCGTAGTGCACATGTCATGTTGCTAGATCGTGCATTTATTTTCAGGCTGGTTGAATAAATCAGAACATACCTCCTCTCCATCCAAAGTTGAGAACACAAAGCTTTGAACACACCAGGCGTACCGCTGGACACCAAGCAGACCATGTAGAAATCCAAGTCAAAGCGTCTCTTACTGCTCCATAAAAATAGAACTTAGTTGAACTTCAAACGCAAAGCTTCCCTGTGCCTGCCGACCACGTATGAGTTGGAAGCTCTCGTGTCCAAAACAATAGTCTGCTACTAAACTTAATCAAAGCCTGAAACATTTACTGCTCTGACTGCATGAAAGGCCCACCACTATACTGTATGGTGGTAATAATAATATCATGGAAAGAAGAAGGATATGGATTATATTTGCATGACATCATATCAATCACCAATGCAATATTAGTGACATGAGTGGCATCCAGGTGATAAAAAGAAAAAAAATCCATAGCAAAATGACTACTAACCAAATATTAGGGCTCCCTGGAGGTGCATTCTGACATTATCTGCAGTGTGTGTTGGAAATAACCTTACTTGCACTTAATAACAGACAAGTAGGCTAATTTATAACCTGTCAAGTGCCCTAAAGAATCAATAGGCGCTTATGGTTATAGATAGAATCGTGACTGGACCTTTGACAAATCAACATTTTTGAGAATAGTTACCACTCACACACACATATATATATATATATATATATTTACACATATATATATATATTTTTTAAAAAGAGATCCCACACTACTGCTGTAAAGAAGACCGGCTTTGCTTTTTCATACTGAACCAAACAACACAGGCATAATGCTGCCCTAGTATGTGATTTTAGAAAGCATGCCGGAACAAAGGAACCGTGATAGCGTCTGCATCAATTGTGAACTACGCGTCGGGCAGCGATATTGATCTCTAAACAACAACATTGGCTGGTGAGTGTTAAGGTGCTTTTACTAGCCGCACACAAAGTGCAAAGCAATGTGGCACTGCATTGTATAGAAAATGATGCATGATGCCGCTAGCTGATTTTAAATCTCCCAGTGGTGGGTCCCGCACATAACATGTCATCATAACGTCACATCCCCTTCGCTTCCGGCTTATCAACAATGTTCTCCAAGTCCATGTTCATACGTTTTACACAGATCGGCGAGGCATGATAAACGACACAACTTTCCCACCTTGAACATACTGAATAAAATGGGCTATTGTTAAATAAAACTGAGATTTTGCACTTGAAATAGGCTTAATTTAGGCTTAATCTACAGTAGTTATATGTATGTACCTATGCTGTTGTATTATTAAGGTAATAAAATCCAAACAAGCATGGTCTCCATTCATTATGAAACAAGAAGTCGAGTTATTTTTGGTTGGCTGCTTTTATCCTTTGTACTATTTTAAAAGGTTGTTAAAAGAGACTGTGTGTTTGCACAGTTTAACAATGTGTTGACCTCCATTTCATGCCAGGAAAGAAAAATAACATCATTACAATTCTTGTCTTTTCCTAGCTCTGGGTTTTTCTAATGGGAAACAACTTCTTCTTGAAACATTTCACTTGATTGAAAATAATTAGTTGTCGTTTCTTTTGGATAATATTGGCAATAATACTTTGCATAATACTATGCTGCTGAAAATACAAATTTTTGTAGCAGAAGTGTGTGTGATGAATTTTACACTCACACTCATTCACTTATTATCGTGCACATTTGTTTGTTGTCATTAAGTTCACACACACATTTATGGCAGGTAACATGATAGAGGGTCTATATAATGTTCTCCCTTATAGCCTCCTCTTTTAAATTTTCCAGCCATACCACACACACACACACACACACATATATATATACAGACACACACCTCCGGTATAATGAAAAGCAGAGCACTGCTGAAACAATCCCTGTTATGTTACAGCCTGTCACTCACTCTCATCCAGAAGAGTCTCTACATCTCCTCTTTCATTCTTTCACCCCTGCTGTCTCAGTTTCTTGTCTGATATTCTCTTCCTCTGTTTTTTCACTACTTAATATCATTCTTTGTAAATGTCTGTGCATGTGATTATCAGCGACAGTAAAATAAATAGACGATAAGCTCTGCCATTCTTTTGAAAGATAGACAGAAAATGCAGTTTGTCTTTAGTAAAGTTGTGTTTCCGCGTAACTAAATATCTTAAGATTCAACCTAAAACGGGCTAAATCACATCCTCCTTTACTTATTCAATCTCCTGCCCCTATACCTCCCTTCCTAAACCAATAATAGCTGCAGACGAGATGTGTGTGTGTGTCTGTGTGTGTGTGTGTGTGTGTGTGTGTGTGCGTGCGTGCGTGTGTGTGTGTGTGTGAGAGAGAGAGATACAGGGAGAGAGAGAGGATGACGGGTTGTGGGGATCTGTGAGTGGTGTGAAAAGTATTAAGTGCCAGTAATAATTGGAACCGGGCCTGGAGAATCCAAATATAATCTTACAGTGGGAACACTTGTAATACATTGCTTCTGGAGATGGGCCCAGAACACACATTCACACACACACACACACGCACACACACACACACACACACACACACACACCACAAAGGCCCACGGTGGTTTCTCCTGGCCTCCTAAAACAAGGGGAGATGTTATGCCAGACGCTGACAGTGCTTGCAGATTCTTCTGCTATTGCCCCCCATTAAACCTCCAAATCCCCCCATTAGCCTCCATCTGGCCAAACGAAACATGGCTTATATTTTACCTGGCATACTCCAGAAATCTTCTGCTTCATTCTCCCTGTCTGTAGCCATTTACCAACTCAGCATCGGGAGGAAAAGTGACAGCTCTAAAACAAATCTCCTTTAAATTTCCTGTTGACTATTGTTAAATAATGTTTCACTGCGGAAATTAGCAACACAAATTATACGTTTGCATGATCTCTGCATAGAATGTTTTCTATGTATTAGACTGCAACTAACATAAAAATGATTTTCAGTATTAATTAATTAATTAATTAATTAATTAATTAATGTCCCATAACAATACATTTTCTGGCAATTAACTAATATATTAATTAATCAGGACTACTGTATTTAATCTACATATATGAAAGGGTTTAAAATGGAATTCATACTGTTTTTTAAAGAAATTACTGTGTCTGTAAGGACCTTGTTGTTGTTTTGGTTCTGTACCCCAGCACATGAACATCTATGAGGTCCAAGTACTGACACTCTTCCTTAATTTGAGGGTGAGTGCATCCACATCTGATGAACCATGACCAAATTGCAGCCGTTTTTATGGAACAGTGCTCTCCCGTGTTATACAATAGTTTATAGTTAGTAATACAAAAAAAGATGAGGATTAAATATGAAAGGAGTTTGTTATCTTGCTAGTAGAACTGAGAGATGGGGAGGAGAGAGGGTTCCTGCCATCTGACGGGTGTCCCTAGCAGGTGCCAGCAACGACTTGTCAATAACTGTTAGGAGGAAGCGGGTGGTTGGCCCAGGCATTCCAGCGGCTAGCCTGCCCCGGGTCCTTTGGCTAACGCTCCACGGCCCGCCACAGAAATGCCAGCCTCGCTCTCTCTGCCCAAACTGTTTCTCTCTCTCTCTCTCTCTGACACACACACACACACACACATGCACAGCTGCTGGACCTCACACTCCACCAACATTGTATTTTTAGCTGTTGCTGTTTTGAAAACCCCATTTAGTGCCCATTTTTGCCTGGTGGCAAGAGTTAAAGGTTTATTTTAGGAGTGCTCTTATTTCCAGTCCTGGGAAGCAGGTACTGCCGTCGCTTTGTGGCTTTTGCTGCCATGGCGAAGAAGAAGAACCTCTTAAGCAAGGCAACTTTTTTTCTGTCTTCTCCATACATTACCCTGTTTTTTCCCTCCTCTGGGAGTTTTCTGGGAATTTCTCTCCAACAAAGCAAGTCTGTGGTTTGTGAGGTGTTCCTATTTTAATCTGTGTTCCTGCTAGCATTGGACTACAAAGTTTTTATTGAAATGTGGTACTTTTTTTCCTTCATTCACTGTGAAGCATGCAGTCAATGAATGACACATTTAAACAGAGATGCTGTGCGTCTGTTTTCATGCCCACATTTGTGTGTGTGTGAGCGTATGTATGGCAGGATGCTGCTGGTCTTTTTAGGCCTGCTCTTTGTCACCGTAATTCCCCCAAATGAGGAGGTGGAATGAGTCTCCCTCCTTTACTGCTGCCATTTACAGACCCCATATCAGATGCCTAGCTCTCTACACACCAGCCACAAGCACTTCATTTTAATACCGGCTCACAGAGCAAAACCCGGCCAGCCTCAGTCCAGCTGCCATTTGGGTGCGCAATTCTCCCCAGTCTGTAGACTGGAGTAGGAGTGAGGCCCTTCTTGTTCAAGCAGTAAATGTTTATTGAATTACCATGTGTTTTTCTAAGCAAAAGGGGAGTGTAGCATAACAATAGAGAAAGGTTTACGTTTAGTCTCCCTGCCTGCTTTGCTACTCCAAAGTACCCCTGACGCTGGTCTTTTCCTAAGAATGTGGAATTCCTCCTCCTCCTCTGCGTGAACCTCTTTCCCGTTTTTGCAAGTGCTACACTAAATCTTCTCAAACACCTGACGTTTATTTTTCTCTCATGTTGTTTTCAATGCTCTTCTGTCCTCCGCACTTTTCTTCTCTCCACCTCTGAACTTGGCCGATTATTTTCCCTGCATCTCCCATGACACCTTGTTCCTCTTTGGAGAATCTTGTCGGTGCTTGTATGTTTATCTGAGGGACGGCGGCTTTCAATAAACCTTGCCGCTGGACGCTGCGCACACACACACAAACACATTCACACCTACACTTGTGCACGTTCACTTCTTCCTACACACACATGCCTTGGTAATTAATCTAAGATAAACACAGAGCCTAACACATACATGTGTTAGGCAGACGTACCCTGTAGGAAAATAATCATGCCAGAGAATGCAAGCTTTAAGCAACGTAAGATCCTGCCACCGTGTACTTTGGATGGGAACATGTATTGAAGTGATCTGGAGGACAAACACTGGTGTCTATTCTATAGCCAGACAAGGCTGCAAGCTGATAGTAGCCACCGCATATCCTGTTTCCTCACATGTTCTGCGATTGCATGAGGTGGATTCTGGAACTGGCAGGAAGAAAGGTTAAAGGTCACTGGACAAAATAAACAATGAAGGACATAGTCAATCAGATGTGAAAAGTGGTCTTTAGTATAAATCTAGGGTTTTGCGTGAACATAGATAACACTAATAGGAAGGACAGGTCACACAGGTGAATCGAGGGGTAAAGGGGCATCTCGAGGGAGGAGATCAGACTTCACATGCACATACACACACTACCTGAACAGAGAACAAGCCGCATCTGTGAACTGTGAACGAGGCATAGCAGGAGGGAAAGAGGGGCCGAGACAGACAGAGAGAAAGAAAGCTGAGCCGGTGGACCACACAGATAAAAGAGCGCGCTCTGTTCTTTTTCCTCCTGAAGTAACCTGAAGGAGGAAACTCCACCTCTGGGATTAAGGCTTGTGTTTCCCCAATTTACTGGCATGGCTGCCTCAGACAATATATTTCTGTTCTGCTCGTCTTATATGATTGCTTCTCTTGTCATCTCTTCATCAGCAACGTCTTCGTAAAGAAAACCTAAGGCAAACCCTAATAGGAGTTATAAACCAAATATTCAAATACCCTTAAAAATCCATGTATGGCAGAAATAAGGCAGCATTTTTAGACATTGATTTGTCTTTTATGTTCTGTTGATTTATTTTATTCCTATTATTCTACTTCAATTTGTGAGATGTACTGGTCCTTTGTCGTTATATTTCAAACTCTAACATATGATGTTTGTGGAAAGAAATGCCTCATTTAAGCAATAAAGTGAAATATATTTCAGTAATAAATCCAGTATATTTATAGCTATCCATTCTTTAATAAGTAACCTAGATATGCAGCTAAGACATTTATGTGGGGTAATTATCATTTAATATACTCTTGAAGCTTGTATTTTACTGTGAGTATAATAGATAAACTGTATTTTGAGGCTGTATGTGATGGCCCTGATATAAGGACATGCTCTGGCCCATTTGGTGGTGGAATTATCGAATTTGCTGTGCACTGCCCCTGAACCAGCCTACCCAACCACAAGAAAGACCCAGAGGAGGAGACGAAAGGTCTACATAAACATGGACACACACACACACACACACACACACACACACACACGCACACACACAGACACACTGAGCCTCCCCCAGCACAAGGGGATGCTCTGCACATTCCCCCTAATTGCTTGTTTCAAGCAGAGGCTGATTGTGGAAAATTATACCCTTTGCATTTTTTTCTGTGCTCCTCCTCCGTCTTTTTTTCTTTTTCTTTGTGTCTGCACATATGCATACATGTTGAGTGACCAAATCTACAGTATGCGCCTTAACACATGCTTTTGGCTGTGTTTGCCTGGATGTGTATGCTTACTTGTACTGTGTAAGTGCACCATATGTGCCTTTGCTCTCCATGTACTAGATAAATATCTGTGCATGTACTTTTGTGTGTGTGTGTGTGTGTGTGTGTGTGTGTGTGTGCTCTTCACTGTTCTAAAGGTTTGAGGGAAGATGAGTCTTTCTACTCTACCCCAGTTATCATGATCTCATAGTCTCCTCAAAGTCCTGCATAAGGATCCTGAGTAAATGTGTGCTTGTGTGACAATTTTGCATCCCTTTGTAGCATAGAGTTAATATCCAAATTAAAAGATCTACATCCTTTTTGCGTTCCCCTCAATAGTTCTGCGTGAAAAACAACACAAGCCATCATCTGAGAATCTCCTCCACCTCTCCTTCATTCTCCTCCTGTCCCTCCTTCTCTACCACTCACCTCTTCCTTTCCAAATATGTGGCTTCCTTACAGTGAGTGCTGCCAACCTCATTCCTACAGTATGCATTGGCCGAGCATTGGCCAAGACCAACGTATATGTCTGGGAGACCCACTTAGTGTGTGTGTTTATGTGTTTGCAAGAGGCTGTGAACTAGGTGCCTCTTGCCACAAGGTGGGCTTTGCAGGAGAGGTTGTGGTGGTCCCACTACTGTAACTACATAAGTGAGGAAATGAATTAAGTGGACTTGGGAGAAAAGGTGTGTGTAGACTGTGTGTGTGTGTGTGTGTGTGTGTGTGTGTGTGTGTGTGTGTGTGCGTGTGTGTTTGTGTGTCGAGGTGGCTGCTATATTCAAATTAAACACACACATGCAAACGGAAGTGCAAGCACAGAACATATATCAGTGCTGCATGATTCTCACAAACAGCAGCACTAGAGTGATAATAGAATCAATACATTTGTTTAAACCAACAAATGGATCACTTAAACATGCACACACACACACACACACACATCAACACACACCGTCTGGTGTGAGGGGCCTCGTCTTCTTCTAACAAGGCCTCTCTTACAGTAAATGCAGCCTGGCCTGTCTGGTGCGTTTAAGGGGCCAAGTAAATCTGTCATTTCAGCCCCTGAACATTCAGTCATTCACACACACACACACTCACACACAGCCTTGCAGCTGGAAGGAATTAGGCTGTCTCTCCTTCTCCCTCCCAACACCAGGAATGATAACCTCCGCCGCTCACCTTCCGTGATTGGAAAACCATTTATTTTAGCCATTAACAACATTATCTGTTGCCCCCTGGGCTAATAGTTGAAAAGACAGAGAACCTTTAGTGTTTAGGTGAAAGGCAAGACTTGTCTTCTGTCTGGGAGTATAGCTACTGTATCCTTCAACTGGTCGTTCAGTGTATGGAATGTGTGTGTGTGTGTGTGTGTGTGTGTGTGTGTGTGTGTGTGTGTACAGCTCCTTGTATAATATTTATCCAGCTACAAAATACAAACACACATCGTCATAGTGCCTTTCACCTTAGTTTTATACTCAAATCTAAACTTCTGGCTGTCTGGGTTATAATGTCACTGATGTGAGTGTGCACGTGTGTGTGTGTGTGGACTCCCAGTGCCCCTCTGCAAAAATGTCAGCTTAATCTGTGCTGGCGTCTCAGCAGTTTCACAGATCCCCAGGTCTCAGTAACAAACCGTTCAGTTAGATGGCTGGCTATCATGCACTGAGGCTCACATATTATTATTATGTATTATTCATTTGATAAATAGAGGTTTTGTGTTCACTTGAACATGTGTGTACATGAACACAGCATGTATATGAAGAGATACTAAGGTACACAAGCATTGGAGAATATAAACAAAGTGATATAATGTAGTTAATGCAGTCTGTATTGTGTAATAAACACAACAGTAGATAGACAAGACACAACATTGTACACTGCCAATTTAGCAAGTTATCTTTAGCAGTAAAGCATTCTACAGTAGCATAGATTTATTATATGAATTGAGAAGGACCCTGTCTTGGAGGATCAGGAAAACTGATGAGAGAAGACAGATAGCAAGAAGGGCATAAGATAGGGAGAAAGCAGGATAGAAGAGAGAAATAAGGTGAGACATCCAAGGTAATATCTCATAAGGAAAAGAGTGCAGTGTGCTTTTTTTCATTTACAGTATGGATTTGTGAGTGAGTTCTGAAATTGTCAGTTGTGTGACATACAGACAAACAAAACAGACACACCAAAAACACTGCTAGCAAACACAGAGAAAAACTGGCTTAAATATCATCACAGATCAACCTCCACAGAGACAAGCTTATGTTGTGTATGCACTGAAACACTAGACCCCATTACAACCCAGACGCAAGTATGTACACACACATACACACACACACACACACACACACATACACACACACACACACACACACACACACACACACACACACAAACCTTGGGTAGTGTCCAGCAGGCAAACCATGGCTGCAGAAGGAGGTGTAGATTATAGAGTGCTCTGTGACAACCAAATTGTCACTTCCTGCATACTGCTGTTTCAAGCTCTCACCTCCTGCCGTCAACTTCAGAGTGCGCGCGCTCTCTCTTTCCCTCTCCCTCTCTCTCTCATTTACCTCTTCACTTTCTTAACCATCTTCACATCCCTCTTTCTTTCTTTATGTGCCCCTTATTTCTATTTCTATTTATGATCATGTGTACTGTAAGCACCAATTTATACCAAGGCAAATTCCTCATATGTGAAAGTGTACCTGGCAATAAACCTGATTTTGATTCTGATTCTGATTCTGATTATCATACATCCTCTCCCTGCTGTAGATGTGGACAGTTGCTGCTCTTACCCTGACAACAGAACAAATTCTACGAGGGGGCTGTTTGATACACCATTTTATCATGTGTAATATTCAAAACCTGATAAAAAAAATTTGGCTCAAACTTAAGTGGCAACTTGTTGAATAGATACATTTTATTAGTGCTGAAAATAGTGACAAATTAGCGCTCTCGAAACACTGCATGTGCTACTGAGATTTACAGTACGCACTGTCAACAGTACTATTTCAGAACAGATACAGTGTATTTGTTTTAAACTCTTCCTGATTCCTCAGTATATCACAGTCTTACAACATTAGCCTAGTTGTACTTATTCATAGTGGCATCTGAAATGTTTCTAAGTATATAATGGTATATAATGGTTTCCTAATCCATGACAATGTGGGACATTCTCTATAGGCTGTTTTATTAGCACAAACTTTCACCCATGTGGCACTTCAGGTCACAACTCAGTTTCAATGCACTTGTTTTTCGCAGAGATGGTTTACCTGTGACCACAGACACAGCCCTGCGCTTTCCTGCCCCCACTGCACATCTTTCATTGTGTACTTGGCTGACTGGGTGAAAACAGCAGGTTTACAAGCTGTAATCAGCTTGTCAAAAATACAAAACCCTTGTAGGTAGCTGTAAAGAAAGTGGTTTGTTGCGTCTGTAACAATGAGCTCATAACTGTTTCCCAAAAGCAGTTTTCAAAAAATATCTGACATCAGACCTGATGTGAGGACGTTTTGTTCCAAAAAGGGCAATTGAAGTAAAGTTTTGTGAGCAACTGTAATGTCTTGATCATCTGTCCTTCTCATTTTGATGTGATGTCATTCTCCCGTAGTAACCTAATAGCATGCCTTCAGCGTAGATCTCCGGCATTACAGACTGTATGATAATACCTATAAATACACTCAGCAGCAGCAGCAGCAGCCAGGCCCTGTCTGTCTATCTCTACCCATCTCACCATTTTGGAATGTATGACCTTAAATAGTCATATATGTAGAAGTTTTAGCACAGACCATTTAGTCCAATTTTACTTGAAGTTTATATAATTTAGATTACATAGATTGTGTGAAAAACAAAGTCATCTGTTGTTCCTGTGATTTCATTCGATCATTACTTGGCAACTGATCACTTCTTAATTTGTTTAGAAGCCTTTATTGTTGAGCTTGGGGCTTCATTGTATTTTCAATACCCATTCATATCATTGTAGTTCCTAAATATTCCCTCTGGTGTCGGTTTCTTTCCTGCTCTTCCATGCGTTTTTTCTCCATTGTTCTCTCCATTAATCAAAATGTGTGTGTGTTTGTGTGTGTGTGTGTGGCAGGTGCTCTCCTTGGGGAGCCCTCTTGGCCAGAATAGAATAAGGATATGAAAATAGGATATGTGCACTGTAGTGCACCTGCAGAGTGTGACAAATACCACACACACACACACACACACACACACAAACATGCACACACATACCCAAACAAATGACATGTAGAGGAAATGTGAGATTCCATACCACAGTGTGCATGCACTTCAACAGCTCTTTTGTAAAAAAAAATCACTTCAATAACACACAATGTGAGAGCAAGTTTTGCTGGTGATATAAAATTACTGCAACTCCTCTTTAACCTGTTCACTATCTTTCTCTCTCTCTCACTTTACAGTTTCTAAGTTAAAAAAATGCAGCTTCTTAATTCTCGAAATGTCAAGAGTTGTGAGACACCTGTTAGTGTGCTTAATTAAGCAAATTTCATGATTGATTAATCATCTAAGCACTGAAGCATTGTAACTTAAATTGCTTTGGGCTTCGGACTGTTTTAGACAGGCTGTTTGAGGACATTACCTTAGGCTCAGGGACATTTTGTTGATAAACCAATACATCAGTTAAAAATCAATGGTTTAACCACTGATGAAAAGAAATGTTTGTTGCAACCCTAGTTTTTAGTTTCACTCCATGTAGAGCAGCATCAGCCCTGTCCCTGGAGTACTGTAGTCTACTGCTGTACCACTGTATGTTATCACAAGTGTTTAGACAGTTGGGTAGTAAATAGACTGCTCTAATGGCACTGAACTCACACTCACACACTCACGAACACACACACACACACACCCACCCACACACACACACACACACAAACACACACACACCCTGGTCCCGTTGTCCTCCTCCCGGGGGAGGTGTGGTGTCTATTCTCTCCCACTGGCTGCTGCAATGACTGTGGGGTCGTGGGGTCTCCTAGATAAGACCGCAGGGGTTTTGTAAAGGGAAGCTTGACTTTCAGAGCACAGGAAGGAGGGATGAATAACTCGGAGGAAAGGAGGAGAGTAGGGAGTGAGGTCGAATGAAACTCCAAACCACCTGCGCATCTGATAAGGCTGCACACATTAAGGTGAGCGTAAAAGAGAAGGTTAGCAGGGAAATGTTAATAAGTGCCCAGAGAGAAGAGAGTTAGGAGCTGTACGGAGAGAAAGTGAGGGAAAAACATTGACAGGAAAAAGAGGGGGAAAAAACTGAAGCTATCAAAGAAAGATCATGTACACAAAATATGAGAGGCTGAGGGGAACAAAGTGAACGTACGAATGAATTATCAATGAAAGAAAGACTACAGGCGCAGACTTGAATAGGTGATCTTTGAAACAACACAATGCTGCTTTGAAATGGAGAAGTTCACAATCATCGGAAAACACCAAAAAGATTTATACCCACCACGCTTGCCAATAGCCTCCTAACTGAAATGTGTTGTAGTTTCTGCTCATTGACGTATCGAGCGGTTATGACAAAGGAAGTGTGGGGGACCTCAGGTAGCTCTGTGTGGAACCATTGATTTTCACTGTCCACATAAGGCAGTTGATGGATAGAGCAACGCTGAAGTCATTAGATACATTCTCCACCACCATCTGAATACACACACAGACACACAAACTCAGAAGAGCGTGGAGTGATTGTGGACAGAAAGAGAGGGGTGGGGAGTGAGAAGAGAGGCAGTATAAGGGGAAATATATCTGCCAAGTTTAAAATGCAACACTTAAAACCACACAATGATTGCTTGCATACAGCTACAACTCACTATGAACATGATTGTAATAGTCTTGTATTTTTGAAAAGTGTGCTGTGAATATAGGAAGTAAAACAGGAATTAAAGTCAGTAATAAAAGATGCAAGACATCTAATAAAACCATTTAGCTTGAAGATGTTCTCTGACAACCACCACTCTCTCCAGCCTAGCCTGACCCTGGTGCCCTGTTGTCATAAGCTCAGTATTTATGGAAGGTGGCGTGAACCCAAGGCCAAGGTGGAGGGCTTATTTTACAGATTTTGCCATAAAACGGTCAGCTTGAAAATATGACCTACTTGGCAGGGTGACTGGACTACCTATGGGATCCTATTGCAAATTGGCCTGCTTTAACCGGAGATGGACAGGATGTGCTCCGGAGAGAGATACAATGGTGGGGGTGAGAAGAGCACAAAATCACCGACAAATTCATTGACAGACACAATTCCTGTTGCAGTACATTGGTGTAGAAGGTGGAAAGTCGTAATATGATTGTAAAGATGAAAGGACACATTTAATAATTGCACTTATAAACACACCACATCACTTTTTTTGAAAATACATTAAATGTATAATCCATTTGTTAATTGTGAATATTAACATGTTTGCATTTCCCCCCCATTTATCTTTACATTTTTAATAACTGTTGTGTTGTTTAGTGTATTGTGACAGTCAGAGTTTTATTGCAGCAAGAAACTCAACAACTTTTGGAGTGCGTGCAAACTTAAAATTGACTTAAAATCAATCTGCTTTTATAAAAAAGATCTTGTTTTTTGTCTTTTGAAAATATGACTATATGGTAGTTTGCTACTGTTTCAAAATGAGCTATACAGTGCAGCTACAGGATCGCATTGTGACATAAACAGTATATTTGTCTTATAATGAATATTCTTATATTATAATATTTCCTTTGTATCCTCACAAAGGCTCAGGCTGTTGAGCCATCAGGCACAGCTCTCAGTCTCTGTAAAACTTTCCTGTGTTGCCACAAACACATCTCTCTGTTAAAGGGAACAAATTGTCCTGACATTGATGCTGACATTTGACATTTAAATAATGACTGAGCCAGAGGGCCATCTTGGCCACTGATCTGGAAAATGTTACCTTTTAAGATGGATAAGTCAGGATTTGAGATTTTCCTCCAGGAGAGAGCAACTGTTTACTTATGAAGAGGATGTACACTGGAAATGAGCGGAATTAGTGGAAAGTGTTGAAAAGGGCTGCAAAGCTGGAATGTTTGCTTTGTGAATGAGATGAGATTTCTGACTCCATCACGAAAGCCCAAACCTCTCTGGAGCCACAAGGCCCTGAATGTGTCTTTGTGAGTGGGTTGACGCACACACACAAACACACACGCAGGGCAGATGTCCATTTGGCATCACAGATGATCTCTAATTTCATACAAATTCTGAACATCTCTCTTTTTGGGACTGCAGCCACCAGCTATGGACTTTTTATTATAAAATATCCAAAACTCACACCTATTCACATACACACACATGTTATTTCATCCATCTGTTTATCTGTCTTTATCTAAATGTTTTCTGTAGCCTTTTCATCTCACCGCACCTGATCATGAAATTGACCTAAAATTACACATCCAATGGGAAGCCAGAAGTCATCTTGCAACTCCAATCAAATTGGATCTCCCAATCTACAAATTCTTGTTTTGCCACATTCTGTAAGATGATTTTTTAATCACATCACATGCTGATGATTTACTGCTTTTATAATCTGTGTATGCATAGCCAAGTTATCATTCAACTCGTCACTGAATAAAGCTTGATCCACTGTAGAAATAAAGCATTTATGCTTTAAGGCCTTAGATTATTTTACAATGTATTTCTTATGTTTTAGATCTTAGAGATGACAAATCAAGAGTATATGCAAAGGCAAATATCTGAACATGTTACGCCTGACTGACTATGACTCTGGCGCTTGTTTTGGGATTATGACATGCAGGCCAGAGGAGTGTGTGAGTGTGTGTGTGTGTGTGTGTGTGTGTGTGTAATAAAAGTTTAAAAGTTTACAACTCAGTTTTAAGGCTAAGCAATCTCATTCCCCCACAGTATCACACACAAGCATATATTCACACACCTGAGGTCACAATCCAAATTCTATGACTTGTTGGCCTTTCTCCCAAATGAAGCATTCCACGGATCAGCGAGCCCATCAGCCTACCCTCTCCTCCTCTTTGCTCAAATCTCAGCAATTATATTTGACATGTAACATCAATAATCTCATTTATTTTCATGCCCCCTCTCTTTCTCTTATCCAACCAACTACACACACGCGCGTACACAAATACACAGAAGGGTCTGCTCACTCCCATTCTCTTATCTTTGTCTGCAGGAAATGTGAGCCACGCAGCATTCAATAAAAACAATTTTTTGCACCATTGATCCCACAGCACTTGTTTCTCCCTCTTCTTTTTTTCTCCTTCTCCTTGTCCTCCTCTATGAAAATGGTATTTGTGGAGGTTTTGTTGTTAACGGGTGAAGTAAATGTTAGGAGATGGCTGCATTTTATAAAGAGCAGCAGGGGAAAGACCGCGACGATTCATACTGAGATGAAATGAATCGCCAGAGGAGAAACACACCACGGGCACAGACACTGGTGGAGAGGGGTCACTCACATAGGCTACGTTAACTGTACACACACACAAATCACATGCACGTTCAGTGTGCATGTGTGTGCGCTTGTAGGTATGAGAGAATAGGCGCCTGTACACATCTGTTTGTGCCTGTGTTTTCATGTGGACCCTGTTGGTATTGTCTCCACTGAGTAGACAAGCCATGCAGGCTCAGTGGGTGCCACTTTCAGCTCCCTCCACTGCAGTGCCACAGATCAATATAGCTAAAGTCACCCACCTCCACACACTTGGCCTCTGTAATCATTCCCTTTGCTGTGTTCTGCTTCATTCCCTCCATCGGCTAGGTTGTTGTTTATCCTATTATAGCCCTAATTGCCATGCTTATGGTAACCTTTCTTCAGCTTGCTACCCCCTACACCAAACTAATGGGTAATGGCACAGGAGGGCTAATGCAACCAAGCTAATTTGGCTGGGCTTATATGCCCACATTGACACCTCAGTCTAGCTCAATGCCCACGTCCATCATTCTCTCACTGTTTTTTTCCCTCTCTTTCTCCATGTGGCTTTCCTTCTTTCACAACTAGCTAGCATTAGCACTCCGTGGGCTGTGTGGCTGGGAAGCAGGTTGTGGCTAATGAGTTACCTCAGCGGTCTCAGTGCTATGGCTTTTTAATTAGTGTCGTGGTGCTAAGTGTCCCACATGGACCCTTCCCAAACCCCCCTTCTTGTCATCCATCACCCATTCCTTTTGTTTGCCTTTCATTTACATATATGCACCAGCCCCAAATTAGCTACTCGCTCGTTAATTGGATGTGTGGGGAAGTAAATGGATGGTGGTATAGACGGGTAGAGGTGCAGTCAACATGTTTACCTCCTAAATACCCCCCAGGACCACTGAGCTCCAGCTCGCAGGGAGGTCATTGTGAATACGCCCCTCGGGCTAAAAAGATCTGTTGTGTTGTTTGGAGTAATTAGTACAACTAACAAGCTCAAGCCCACATAAAGAGGGATATACTGTAAATACACACACACATACAAAAGTTATTAATATAAATAAATTGCATTTTGTTCATTTTATCGTGACAGCAAAATGCATGCAAATATCTGTTCATGATGCCTTCAAGTACTGAAATACAGCCAAAATAAATGCAAAGATATGTTTTTTTCTATATTCAGGATGAGTTTACCCTGTTCTTTCATGCCATCAAATTAAAATACTTTATATTGACTTCAAAGTCTATCAAATTAAGTCTCCTATGCTTGTATTGACTCATCTGGGCTGAACTGATCGATAGTTTGTCAATAATAGATAATGATGCCTAAGTGCTGAGCGATGACACGTGGCACCATAAATGTCCTCAGTGTTATTGATCATACTCAAACAGCCTAATAGATCAGCTTATATTTACTGACATCAGTTTAATTCATTTCCCTGCATTTGGGTGAAAGCCTTTTTATCAAATTTACAACTTTTCAGGGACTCAGGGATTATAAAAACAACACGTGAAGTTTTGTTCCAGCAGCTGCTTGACTTATAGGTATTATCAGATGTAAACAAAAGGGTCACCTCACAACCACAACTCAAAACACACTGATATCTCTTACCACTTTTAAATTGATGGCAAGGTTATATATCTATATGTGACCATACATGTAATTTCTGTGGTTAAAAATATTATTGATTGGCATTGACATATACCTGTGCACGTCTCTGCATTAAAAACAAAATACATTGTGTCTATCATATTTTCATTCAATCAACCTTTAAACAGTACAATGTATAGTCTCAGTAATGTGTTTTCCGCATTATTTTTGTTTGAAGTCTTGTCCACATGACTGTGTCCAAAAGCCTCACTGTGTGAGGTATATTGTTGTGTTTGTTCCCAATGTTGATTGGCCAATTATGCCTGATTGTGTTCCTTGAGGGAAGCATTCTCCAAGAGTTGTTAGTGAATGGCCAAATTATGCCTTTGCTTTTAATGTGACCATGGGGAGCCCAGGACCACTCTAAAAAGTTTTCATGGTCTTTGCAAAGCCGCACGTAACTTTGTTTTGTGACAGCGTTATTAGTCAAAGGATAGTTTGAAAGTCATTGTTATTTTCTAGGATGCCGTGGGCCGTTTGAGCAATAATGAGAAGTTTCCAGGTGGGAGTTAAAGTTGGATATGCGCCCTTTCTCTGTCCTTTCTGACCCCTCTGTACACAACCCAACTTTGCATATTTAACTGTGACTGCATGCTGTAGCTCTCATGTCATTTACTTTACCTGCACTAAAATGAATAATATATAATGAATATACAACTCTACACATCATGCGCACATGTACGGTATGCAATCACAAACACACACAATGACTGTATGCCCATTAAGAGTGGTTACCCTCTGCAGCCCAGGCATGTCCATAACTGACTGCTCCATAACTAAATTTGAAACACAAGAGCACATCAAGGAGAGATGGACTGTAGGAAAAAAAAGCTCAGTTTGATGATGGAGTGCTGCCCGTGTTCTTATGCCACAGTGGTATTAGGAGTCTCTAGATATGCTGCAAACAGCAAATCTCTAATGTTGGTTGGTTCTGCGTTGTGCAGGGCAGATGAATGGGACTGAAGGCTCACTAGCAGCTACAGAGAGGGTGTGTGTGTGTGCACGTGTGAGTGTGTGGGTGTGTGTGGGTGTGTGATGAGCTGTAAAGAAAAGGATGTAGTCTGACATGCTTGAAGCAGTAATAGAGCAATATGTTGTGTCATCCCCCAGTAATCCTGCTCCATCTCCTCACTGTGTGTGTGTGTGTGTGTGTGTGTGTGTGTGTGTGTGTGTGTGTTTGTGTGCGTGTGAATATACATGTGTACGTGTGTGATTGATGACACTACTAATGGTGTGTCTAAACACTGGCAGCCCAGTTATCTCTTATCTGACAGAGAGGAGAAGGCTTGTGTCAACAGCTGCTCCTCCTCCTCATTTATCTCTCTCAGTCCTTTCCTCCTCTCTTGTTCCTGCCCCTTTTTTTCTTTCTCATAAATTAAAAGCTTGCAGTGTTTGCTTATTATGTTTTATTATTGCTGATTTTCATTTATTTGCCCATTGTGTAACTAATAATTACATCAAATATTGATCAATCTGTTGTTTTGTCACCTAAACGATTAATTAAAAATATGGTTTCATTGAATAATGGCTTCAGGCCCCTGTGCATGTTTTCCTGCAGATTTCCTGTTTTAGTGCCCCCGTCCTCTGCCGTTTCTTACTCCCTCCGTCCTTTAATTTGTCCAACGGCTGCAGTTTCCAATAGCTTCAAGGCCATAGGAGATAGGACGGCCCTCAAGCCACTTTGTGCAGCTCCACTGCGGGCCCCATCTCTGCCATGGGCCTCAATCACCTTAATGCGCCCGTTTAACCATTAGCTTCTCTGAGGGGGGCCCATATCCATCCATCCCTCCATATATCCCGTCATACATTAAAGGGCAGATTGATAGCCATCAGCCAGGCCTTGGCCACTGACACACTCTTAATATTGTGTCTAACACAAACCATATGGCTGCAGGGCTCTTCTGCTGCACGCGCACACACACATGACACACTCACACACTGCTACTCTCAGCCTATTCTACCTCTTGCCACTCTGTCAGTAGAGGGGATGAGCGTTCTTAATTAAAAGTTGGATATATGGGCCTCTGGTTGGAGGTGGTCAAGCAGGATCCATTACCTTCATAGTGGGGCCCTCCAGAGCCAGAGTTAGGGTACAGGCTTAAGATGATGAGATGGGGGATGGGGCATGGTGTGTGGTGGGTCTGTCTGTGCCGCATGCTGAGTCAAAACAAAAATTAAGGATAGGAAAGAAAAGGAGTAGTAGAAGTGGTTATGGCGGTTTGAGCATGAGGTGGTAGCTGTAAAGCTAGCGCTGAGCCCGGCTCAGGCCAGGAGGTGTGAGCCATGATCTCAATAGCTGTATTGTGTTCACACTTGAACGGGGGCCAAAAACCCTGTGAAATATCAGAGCAGAGAGAGGGAGAAAGAAGTGTGGAAATGAAACAATGGTTTACACAACAGCGAAATGGGTCTTTTCCTCTGCTTCTCGCCGCCAGGCCCAACCCTCAGAGAGTAAGCTTTATTGGCCGCCCTGTCCTGGCTAGTCTCAGCCAGTAGGGCAGAAGACGGGAGAGCCAGACGTAGAGGCTAGTGTTGGACTGAGACATAGGCAGACCTATGTTCAGCAGCCACACACAGAGCGCAGATGAGAACACACACATGAGAATTATCCTTTGGTAGAGATGAGAATAGCCAGATATTCCTCTAATCCTTTTCGAGGAGAGCAACACGTCTCATAACATCATGTACGCTTCCATGACTCGAGCTAATCCTTCTGGGCAGAGCACCTCTCGTCACAACCGCCAGACAGAGTAGTCAAAAGTTACAATGTGTTTTATTTATCCTTTTTACTTTCCCCTTTTACAAAAAAATAAGAATAAAAATAAATATTACCATTCAACATCAGTAATCAATTAGGATTTGTCCTGCACTTTGTGTTTTGCATTTCTCATTCAAGTTGTTTTGATGAATCTACAGTTGTTGCTAGTAATGATTTTTACATTTAACGATTATTCAGAAAAGGTTAAAATGCTTTTATTTCTTTTGAAAAAATAGCTTTATCCTAAGTTCATCTCTCATGTCCATGTTAATGATCGTCCCTTTGTGTAATTTGGCCTGAATATAGCAGTGTATTTTTTTTTCTCTGGACTTTATTTTATTATTGTATTCATAGCAGCAGGTTTTGTTTTTGAATGGTGGGAGGCCTTGTCTTGCAGAATGAGCTTGTATATTCTAAGACAGGATTGTATAATGGTTGTTTGTAGATTTAATTTTGCTAGGCAGTCTGTCTGTCTACAGTTTTTCTGCTAGAGATAGTCAACCCAAAACGTGTCCAGTTATCCCAGGAGTTTTCTGCTGCACATGGCATGTTTTTTACTGTCATAGAAAATGCCACAGAAATGCCCCAGACAGACTCATCGACAGTATATAGCAGCCAAGAACATTTTAATTTTTAATTATATGAAAAGACCAGAAGGCTTTAGTTGTATTTTTTACTTTATTTTATTTACCACCTTAATTTAAAACTGTTGTTTGTGTGGGGTAACTATATATATTCATTAAAAACATTCTAAATATTCCTTTCATCTTTAAAGTCATTATCTAAAACTAGGTCTCACAACATAGGGTGTAATGACGTGGCTTTTGTTCTTATTTAGCCTATACAAGTTTATGTCTCTTTTTCTAATTTGGAAATGTTTGATTCTAGAGTAAGTCTTTATTTTTGGGTCATCTGGCTGAGGTAAGCCTGCACTCACTACAGGTGAGAAGGAGGAGTAAGGAGGTGGTGAGCGGAGTAAGCTTAGTATGGCCGTTATAGTAAATGAAGAGCTCAGCTCAGATGGTTCCAATAAGACTCAGGCCTGAAACCACACGGGTTCTGCCACACGCTGTTCTGACCAATTTACTGATCTATCCATTTTTGGGCTCTCAAATTCAAACCTCCTGCCCAGGTGGAGTATGGGTGATGATGGGGTGAGAAAGAGAGAGGCAGACTAAAAGACAAAAAGAATGAGGAATGTGTGAGTGCCTATCACTCTCTTGCTGGCTTCTCCAGTTTGAATGTACCTCACAGAATTTACATTTCTGCTGTCCTGCCAACTTATTGATCTCATATCACATAAGAACGCCACAGCTTTCTACAATGCAGGGACCAAATGACATTTCCCCAACAAAAGAAATTTAAACAAAATGGTTGGAGATAGAAGTGACATCTTCTGCTTTGTGTCAGTCTCCTTCTCTGTGATTCAAGGAATCAGGTTGTCGGTGGGAAGAATGCTGAGGCTAACGTTAATTTGATACTGAGCAGAAACTGACATCCAGAGGGAAACATTCGTTTTTAAGTTCATATTGCAAACCCCTGTTGTCTGGTTTAGCTCACTAGACATATGATTGTAAGTTAATAGTTTTTGTCACTGCGTTTCTTTGTTTCGCATTTTCTTCTTCCCTCTCCCGCCATCATTCTCCATTGGATCATAAATGCAAATGTTGTTGAAGGAAGTATTCCTTTATTTAGGTGTTAATAAATAATTGATAGCGTTACATGGTCTACAAATTTGCACCGAGCACCACTTCCCTATTTGTGTTTGCACGGTTCCAGGAATTGTCCCATTCTGTGTTTCACTTCCGATGTCAGTCGATAGAGAGCAGGTCAAGTTGTGTCAGTGTTGAATGCAAGCTTCCTTGGCTCATTATTATTTGCCATTACTCTTGGCATGGATGCATTAGACTTGATTGATTTAGTTGCTTTGCTTGAGCGCAGGGAATTTTATTTTGTATCCCCACTGTTTGAAAACTTGGAAAAGAGAAAGCTACTAGTTGTGATATGCGTAATATGCTTTAATTTAGAGGTCCATATTTTACCCTCCTCATTTTGATGTGTTTTGGTGTGTTAAGTGAATATCTTGTGTTTTAAAAATTTCCAGGATGGCTTGTTGAAATGTGTAGATTCTTTGTGTGGAGGCTATGCTCCAAATGACGTAAGTAGTACAAAACACATTCATTGTATACTGCAATGGTATAAAAATACACATGTGCGCTCAAGTTCACATGTGATTTTGCTCTAGAAAACACTATTTGAAAATTCACAATTCACAAGAAAAATTCAGTTGTTATTCAGTATGTGCATATGTGTTTGGAGGTTTATGTGTGCCTGTGTGGTGTATGAACTCTTCTCAAGAGACAAGCCCAGCGGCACCGTCAAACATTAGTCGCTGTAGCCAATAAACAACCACTTTGCTCACTGTGCGTTCCTTCCAGCCAATAAAAATATAGTGTACTAAATTTGTACTACTCTGCCTCCCTCTCAGTTAATATTCAACCAGTTAACTCACTTTGTTCTCCCCTTGAGCCTGTTAACAATTATTTTAGCTCATTTTAAAATGTGAGCAATGTTCTTCATTGATCGCATGATTTCTTTGACCGAGGCCAGTATGAGAACATGTTTCCTCAGTGTGGCTTTCAGTTCAGTGTGTCTAGCTGTTACCCTTCAAACATCACGGACAGAGTGTGTGACCCTGATGTACTGTTCATATATTTCCCCCTTTTCACTGCACCTGCTTCACTATAATGAGCCAATATATCTGCTCACTAATTGCCCTAAATACATATCATAAAGCCCAGCCTGTAAAAGGCTGTCCAACAGTAAAACAGACATGGCATGATGGTAACCTCTGTGCACATACACACATATACAATTGTACACTGAGCACATCACACATACATAAAAACACACATGTACGAAGGCAAAAAGCTGTGCACATACACCTGCACGTATACACACAACACATATAAGATGGCATACACAAGCATGTGCAGTCATACACGCACATAAACTCTTACACACACTCAACCAGCCTTTTAACAAGGGGCTGTAAATAACACAAAGCCATTTCATTAACGAGGTCCAGCCTGAACACTCACTGCCTCTCTGCATTTAAAACGAGCGCACACTTCCTGTTTAAAGTTACCCTAACCTGGCAACCCAGCACATGGCAACCTGCTCATTCAGATGAGCTGCAGGGGGTGTGGAGGTGGACATGGTGGCGTGATGCTAAAAATAACACAATATGACGGCAAGTATGTAATCACTGGCTTCACACATGAAAAAAAACTCCTCTCCTGTTTCAATTAGACATATTAGCAACCCAAATTTGAAAAAATGGGTTCACAATGGTTTTATATTTTAAAAGCAGAGAGTGAAAAACATATGTAGCTACTGACTGTATGTAAAAATAACTGTCATGACTGCAGGGTAACTTAACAGGAAAATAAGTCCAAATATATTGAAACCTCTTAATCCATAGTAGTTGGAATTATTATATCATCAGGTAATAATATATTTGACTCACAAACTTCATTATATTATAACTACATTATCCAGAACCTAAAAAAATGCTATTAAACTATCTTGTGATTATTATATTATCTGATACTACAAAACTATTATCATTCTGGCTGTCCGTGTGCGTATAATGCCTACCAAATTCTAAAATTCTAAAATTAAATCATGATTAGAAATAGCCACATTTAGCCTCGTACACAATTAGTCACATGGGAACTGTTGTTCAAGTCTCACTTAAAGGGAAAAGTTATAAGCGTCAAACTCGAAACAAAATGAGATCTGACTTTACAATGATTTGTGAGTGTGCTAGATAGAGGAACTTTAGGAACTTTTCACAAGCTGTTTTCAGTGTGACACATGCACACTCAACAAATGATAGCTGTGTGACGGTGACTGCAGAGACGCTGAATTAAGAGAAGTTGGGTCATTAGCGAGCAACATTCTGACACTCACAATGCATGTAGACACACACACACACACACACACACTTGCACACTACAACCCAGATGGCTTTTACAAGGCCCCAGGCCCTCCCTGGTCTGCTTGCCTGGTTTTTAATTATGTCGATGGCTGCCCGGCCCAGATAAAATGGGTCACATTTAACACGCCTTCACTCACCTTCACACACACACACATGCACACACACACACACTTACACTCACACACTCGAACACCTTGCATGCATATTACTAGTGATACAATGAACGGAAGGTACAGACACACACCATTTTACAGTGGTATTCACTTGTGCCTTTGACAAAGACAACATGTGATAGTCAACACAAGAGTTCTTCCCGCGATAAAAGTGAGTGTGTGTGTGTGCGTGTGCGTGTGTGTGGATTTACAGCCTGTTTCCTCTTTAGCTTTCATTAGGCTGCCAGACATGGCTACACAGGTGTACTATTACCAGCATCAGTAATTGGACTTCCACACATGCACATACACACACACACTCACACGCATACATTTTTAAAGGCCCAATCTATACTCACAGTATGGCTTCCCTTGATGAAACACTTTGGCTCTGCCACTGATTCTCTTTATTTTGGACATATTTTTACTGAAAATATTTGAAATCTTAATTTTTCATTCAAGGATGTGTAAGTGACAGCTAAATCTGTAAGTTAAACATTCCAATGGTTTGAACTAAATTATGGACTGTGTGTATATTACATTTAATACACACATTACACTGTCAGAACGATTTGATGTGCTAAGACAGTTGACGTGCATACGTCTTCTCACATTTAAGCTGTTTAAAGAACATATTTAAATAATATTTGAATGTAATTTGCATTAAGCTGGACAAACAAAATTTTGGCTTCTATATTTGACAGTTAGTTTTTTGGTAATGTAGTGTGAATTGTGTATGTACAGCACTTGCAAAAGTCAGGAATGAGGAGATGTGATGGTGACAGAAAGAGAGGAAAAAGGAAATGTAGAGTGTCAAAAGAAGGACTCTCGTACGAGAATGTGCAGCATTAACGCAAACTCATTCTGCTAGAGCATGTGTCTGTTTAAATCTCTGGACTGGCTGGGAAAATGTGGATTAGAGTCATGCTTGATAGATACTGTCAACTTCATCATCAGAGCAGTGCTGAAAAGAGCAAATTTCCATGGATTGATAAATGTTACACTTGTGTCGAAATATGATTTTGAACGAAGTGAAATGAACTGAAGCCTTATCAAGTAATATATCAACTCCCCTGCATCTGTTCTGGTTTGCGGTTTCTCCCACATCAATTTAGCATTTTTTGACATAGTGAAACATTTTGTGTATTTTTTGTGCAATTTGTGTGCTTGCATGTATTTTGCATGCTGTTTTCTGTGGGCTCAAGTAAAGGCCAGTAAGATTTTGAGTTTGTGATGATGATATTCTGAAACATGTTCGGACTATATATAGCNAAAAAAAAAAAAAAAAAAAAAACCTGCACAAGAAAATCACGTTTGTGAATGTATAGAAGATGTGTTGTTGCAGAAAACAAATGTAACATATGTAAATAAAGTTTGAGCACAAATGATATCAACAGTGAGGTTAGACTGAGAAATAAGAGCTGCTTTTGTTAACATCTGAGTACAAATTTAAAACAAACACTTGGAGTCGTTGTTATAACCTCATCATGGATATAAACACTTTTGTTTTTACATTTTATTTATAAATGCTCAAACTTTTTCTTCAACTACAAATCTTTTCAAGACATGCACAAACTTGAATATCTTGTGCTTACAAAGAGTGATATCAAAACCACAGGCTTTGAACATCATTTCAGAAGGTCAAGATCTTTTTGAGACCATAGATTTCTCCTACTCTTCATCCTTCTTACATATACTCCACATGTAGTCACATACTCCCATCCACAAACACCCTCCTAGGTTTACTAACATGCACGAAGAATTATGAGTTTGACAGTTTTATCACTTTATGTGTGCATGTTTCCTCCTTCATCTTACTGTTCATCCTCTAGGGTTTCACTGCCGTCCCCCACCCCCATCCCGACATCATCGTCACCAAGAGACACTGAAGTTAATAAAATATGAATAATCTCTCTTTGTCTCTATTTCGGTCTGTCTTTTATTCTCTGTCTTTTCCCTTCCTGCTCCAAGAGAAGTTTTTTTTGACAGGACCCCTTGTGTTCCTGTCCACCTCTCACCCCTCACCTCCACACACACACACACACACACACACACATCCACCCACACAAACACACAAATTCAAACAGACACACACTCATTTAGACTGTTGAGTGATGTGGCAGGGTAGGGTCATCTCTGCAGGCCCCCATCCATCACACACAGGAGCATGCACACACACACAGGCACACACACACACACACACACGTAAATGTGCACAAACACATCGAAGGCTGTGGGGATCTGTACTCTGTCAGCCGCTTTATTAGTCCGTCTGTGTGTGTGTGTGTGTGCGCGTGCATGTTAAGGGGCCTCCCAAATGGAAACAGACCCTTCTCCAGAAAGGATACACACTCTCACACACACTTCTTTATTTCTTGTTAGACGTCCTGCACCTTAATTTGCAACACCTCTAACAACCAGCTCCGCACCCCACTTCACAGCCACTCAATCTTTCACTGTCACTGCTGTTTCCATGACTGGCCCTCACGCTGGAGTAAATCTGAGTGTGTGTGTGTGTGTGTGGTTGTGTGTATTTGCTTGTAATTCTTACTCGGTCTACCATTTTTTTATTGCGTTTTTCTGTATGTATGTCAGTAGAGCTGCAGAGAGGAGAGGGAAGTTTAATTTCAATGTCTGCTATTTTACCTGGAGAGATTTCATTCTAGGCTGCCCCCTAGCTGCTTCAAGTCAAAGTGCATCCCCCTCTTTTTACTCCTTGTCTCTCTCTGCTCGTCTTTCTCAACATTTTCACATATTTTTGATCTAAATAGATAAAAGCTAGATCCGTATTGAAAGGCAGTCAGTCGCTTATTTGTTGCTCTTCCTCTTTTAAACAACCTTTTTTCATTTGTCGGCTGCTTTCCCAGGACATGAGTAGGGGGACCAGGGGAGGGTTAGGCGTCTCTACATATTCAAAGTGCTGTCCACATATAGAAAAACCTTCAATGTAGAGAAATCTTTCAGCAAACTTTTATTGGACAAGAGTCTCCTTCTCATCATCTCTTGATTACCTGAATCAAAAAAGACGTGTGTGGTAGATTTTCACATCGATGAAGGGCCGTGGCTTTTGCTTGTCTTGATACCCTATGATGTGAAAAAGGCCAAACAATATTTTGTCATTATGCTAAAGCATGTATTACAAAAAAACGAAAACAAACCTTTGTCGATGTCCTGCCAAGTAAAACATCAGTCAGTTTTGAAACAACCAAAAACATTAAAATCCTCTCTATCACAGGCACATAGTCAAATACATGCAAACTAGGGTGTGTCACACATCCAAACCCAGGGCAGTGCAACAAAGCACTAAGATCACACTTCATAAAAATACTCCCTTAGAGACACATAATAACCTAGCAGTTATGTCTCACATGCTGTAAGTCTGCTTCTATCTACATCTCACATCAAAATCACAATCACCACTGTGCTCCTGAGCTGCCATTTCCATTTTCTGCCCTCTGTCAAACAGAAAATAATATGTACCTTGTCACCAACGTCTACCCGTGCAGGCAACTTTCCTCTACTAATTCAGCCCTGCACGCCACACACATCCGTCAGATATAACTGGCGAAGGAGAGGGCATGCCGAGACATCCATTAAAGGTTCCTAGCTGTCAAAGGTTCCCCTTTGTGTTGTGAGGAGCGATATAAGTGTCGTGCTCTTATCAGAGCTTCCTGTGGAGTTTGCTCTGCATCCTGTCCACTCAGAGCTGCTTCTCTTTCACCGAAGTCTCATTGTGTCTGTGCACACGTGCACGTGTTGGTACATGTGCGTGTGTGCTGTCATGTGAGTCATTTTCTGATGGTGTTTAATCAAATAAAACTATAGGTCAAGCTCTGAAAAGGAAATGTCTCAAAATGTGTTTTTTCAGAGGGGGGTAGTAATTCAGAGATACTGAAGTGAATTCAGTTCGATTATCTTATTTTCATAGGTTTTGCCATCATTTGTTCAGTTATAATACCATTGTGCTCACCGAGATCTACAAACCCAGCGGAATTTCTATAGCGTAGTGTGATGAGGCAAGAAACACAAGCAGCCCAATAATTAGATCCACAACAACAATCCCTCTTTATACAAGTAAACTGTGTTCGCTCACAGCTACAGCAAGTTCTGTAGGTTAAAGTTGAAAAGAAAATCAATCTTTAAACTGTGATGGATGTTTAGAATGGAAGGTTTGGCTAACCATCGGGTTTAGTTTGAAACCTGGTTAATTGTCGGACTGCTGGTGTTTCCTGCCCTGTCAAACTTATTTTTTAGCAATTTTGCAACATCCCCCAGTTGCAGCAATTAACATGGTAAATATAATTTTATTTGTACTAATGGGAATGGTCTCCTCAACTATAAATATCGATGCTCTTTGAAATAAACCAGAAGTACCCTTTACTTGGCTTGGTCAGTTAAGTTGGAAGTGAAATGTTGATCTGCCCAGGTGAACAGATCGAGGAGAAAGTGAAGTGGATAAATGAAGACATGGCAGATTTATCAACAAGTCAGTGCAAGGTGGTTATCGTTAGACATTAATATTCAAACTATAAAACAGCATTCCTGATATTTTTAGTGTTCAAATTTCTGTTTCTAGCTTTTCTAGATCCTGAGTGGGGGTGGGGGGGGGGGACTTTAAGCAGCCTGGTTTGCTTTGTTTTGTTAAAACCCTTTTTGCACGTGGAGCTGATGATTTCCTCCCGGGTCCTCCTCCTCCCCCCATGACGCAAGGAAGGTGAAAGAATGAAAAAGAAAGGTAAATAAACAAACAATCAGCCGCAGGCTTGTTCTGGTTCTCCTTCTCTGTTGCACCTCATTTGAAGCCTTATAAATCAGGCTTCCACCCGGAGACAGGGTGTTAGCAGGCCTCCCAGACAACACACACACACACACACACACGCAAACATTCAAAAACGCACAACACACACAGGTCTGCAGATCATTAAGCCCATGATCAGACCCATGGGTGTGTGTATAGGAGAAGGGGGGACTCAAAATGCGTGTGTATACTGACATACCCAATACGTAGGCATGGCAGTGTTCATATATTTGAGAGTCAGTCTGTGCAGTTCCCCACCTCCCTTCCAACACCTATTCCCCCTAAAAAAAAAGAAATAATCCCACTTTGACTCCACCTGGATCTCAGCTTTTCTCCATGTGTTCATAAAACATGTACAATACCTGTCGCAGCTCCCTGGCAATGCCGTGACAAGTGCACTCTGACTCCACCGCCTGCAGAAAAGATATTGGGCGGAATCATAGGTGTGTAGGAGGGGGTATGCCTGGTTAGTTTTCAGTGACTGTTTTCACACATAAAAAAAAGGCCTGGACTCGATCAAGCCGAGTGTTTAAACTGTAAACTGGAAGCAGAAGAGGCAGTTGTGGAGTGTGAGGAATGGATAAGATTATTTTTTTATTTATGACCTCTTCCAGCAGAATTGTTACATTACTTGCTTCTGAGTATCAGCATGAATTACAGAAAATACATAACAGGAAATGTTTTGAACAAACACTCTCTTTTCCCACTCTCACAATCAGCAAATACATTTACATAAACAGTAGCCACAGTTTTTCTTTCAGGCTTGTGAAACAAGGTTTTTAAACATAGGTCAAGATTTTGATTATTTTTAGCAAAGGCAATAACATGCATTGTTTTTCCAAAGCAGGCACATTTAGTGAAGAGGGTAAACTCACACCTTGGCACAAAAGTACATTTCTGTTACCTCAAGCTGTTAACTCAACCAGTGCGCACATGCATACACCTAAAACGGTTGCTCTATTTATACAAACAAGCACACAGCAGTTCTTGCACACCTCCAACCAGGCCCATTGCATATTTACTCACCAAACTTGGCACCTGCACCCCCACCCATGAAAATACACCTTCTGCACGTGCTCACCCAGACAACAAGAACATGACCATTCACACTTTACGAGCTGGGCGGGAAAAAACACGAATGTGCCTTTAGAAAACCACCCGTTTAGAAAGGTTCACGAACTTTGCACATCTAAAAACGTCATACGGCTTGTTGGTTCTTCTCCATCACACCTCGATTTCCTTCAGCAGACATTTGACTGTGATTAGAAGTGCAGAGAGTCAAGCTAGAGGTCAGCAGTGAACGCAGACCGAGCTGATTGGGAGTTGTAATTAGAGGAGTTGCTCTGTCTCAGGCCACTTCTCCCCGGAGGATTTACACAGGCTCAGTATCACATGCAGCGCTGGGGCGAAATCGGAGCTTCAACCCCAACTTGGCCGGGAGGGTGAGCTTGGGGGGTTCAGCCAAGCCGCCCCCAGATTCTAAACTCCACCACACACACAAATTTCCAATACACACACAAATGCACTTGAAAGAGCCAGGAGAAGAAGAAGGCATCATTTCTGGCCTTTAAAATGTTTGCAGTCTTGTTGCAATCTCTGCTGTTTCATAAATGCTCTACTATCTCTTCTTTTTTGCAAATTTGATGCCTTCTCATTCCCTATCTGTCATAATTACAGTTTTGTAAAAAATGAGGTCCCATTTTTATATGCATACAGAAAGCATTGTAACCCCTTCCTGGGTTTCCCCCTCACCTTGTGCTTCACAATAAGCCCCTCTTCTCTTTTTCTGCTCCTCCTCTTCTTCCTTCATCTCTTCCTCCATCCTCCTTCATTCTCTGTGAAAGCGGGTAACGTGAAACCCGCTCTTGGAGTCTCAGGGGGGCGTAGGGGTTACAAAGGGTGATCAATATGTGCCGGAGAAAGTCTTTAGTCAAGTGAAAGAAGCCACAGTTTGTCTGCTCCCTCCTCCTCCTTTCCCTCTTTCCTCTTCTTGTTGTCAGGATTGACAAGGTTAGGTGGCCCTAACACCCACTGACATGTTGCCCCTCTGTGTCTTAAAGTTGACTGACAATAAACTCCTGGCACGGCCGCCTCATGTGCGTCTTTAAAATGTTGCTTTTTTTTTTACCAAAACCTCCTTGGAAAATGTCATTTATAGTAATATTTAAATTTATTTTGTTGTAAATGTATTTTTTGGGTCCCTTTTTAAATATCTAACCTGTTGCTCTCCAACAGGTGGTGGACGACATGGGCAACGTCAAGTTTGCGCTGGATACAGGCCCGGACGCCACCAGCAACAGCTGGCTCAAATACGTCCGCTCCGCCCCGTCATTTGAGGAGCAGAACCTTGCCGCCTGTCACCTCACTGGAGACCAGGTGAGTGACATGACAGAGATGTCCCTGGTTGGATTTGTGACCCAAGATATGAGAGAAACAACACCATGTTGTCAGCAAGGACAAGGGGTGGGAGTGTACTCTGGGTTGATCTATCTGAATATGTGTGTGTGTGTGTGTGTGTGTGTGTGTGTTTACCATTGTGGTGGTAAAATGTGTGCGCTGGTAATGACCAAGGAATGGCTCTATTGTGTGTCTGTGGCTGGGCCAGTTGCCAGTGCTGTTAGGAAATGACCCATGTAAAGAGGCTGAAGAATAGCCTGACACTCCTGAGTCCCATAATAACCATTATCCAAAGCAAGCATGGCCTTCTTCTGTGGAGGCAGCAGTCTCTTTCCCTTTTTGCTTCATATCCCGTCCACTCTCTCTCTCTCTCTAAAGAAACCTGGGTAAGGCATTGGATACTTTTGGAAAGATGCCCAGCCAGTGCCCATAAAATCCCAACTGCTTAACTAGGCCCTAACCCCAACCCCATGCAATGTGTGTCACAACTTACCATTACAATATATTAGCATATTTCTCTTTTTCTGTTTATCCAGCAGAGGATGTTTTTTTTTCTTGTTTTGCTGACTCTTGTCCTAGTTTCTGCAAATGAAATACCAGTGGTGTTACTCTGCTATTACTTGACACACATTTCACTTTCAATTCAGTTTGGACTGTTATGATAACTCACAGTCATGCACTGGGAAATACAAGACAAAAAAATTAATTTGAAGGAGCAATGATCATTTAAAACTGTCAGCTCAAAACAAACACATAGAAACGAACCAAGACAAAACGATCTCGGTATGACAGTAGCCAATTGCATGACTTGCCTGTGTGTTTCCACATTCATGTCACTCTGCTCTTATTTGTTTCCTAATCCCTGCCTACATGGCTCTTTCCCCCTCCTGTCTCGTTCTCTAGCCGCCTGTTCCTCGCTGTCTTTGTATCCTTTCTCTGTCCTCATGTCTTGATCTGCCACCTGTCACTCTGTCACACCGAGGGGACAGGCTAGTGTGTCCATTTAAGCTTCAGACATTAAGCCTGACCGATAGAGAGAAAGGCAGCTTGGACCAAGTAAGAGAGGGAACACACAGGGGCCTCCGAGATTGACAAGCACCAATTGGCTGGCAACACCAACCCGTCTAATCCTTTTAAGATTTTCACATCAGTGCCCCCTGCCACTGCCACACAATGTCAAAGAAAGAATCAGGGCACTGGCGAAAATTGTGGAGAATTATCAGACCCAGAAAAGGCCACGTGCACGATTGCTTTTTGATGTGTTTTGCGGTTGTTGGTACTCAGCAAACGGCGTTGCTTTTGTTTGCCTGACCAGTTGCTTGGCGTAGTGGCTCACAGGTATGACCCTATCATTTATTTACAAACACCACACACACGCATACACACAGCCACTCAGTGCTAAAATGTATAATTTAACAGACTATTCAGTGATTTTTCTTTCCTTTTTTTTCTCGGATCAGCATGCACAATGCATGAGTTTATGGAAATATGTGCACATGGGGCGAATTCAAATGCAGGCAGTAACCTTTTAAAAAGCAAGTGGATAATTTATTTGTTTATTTTTGTTTGTTTGTCATTAATGATGTAAGATGAACAAATGTGTGCAAGATCATGTATAATTTAGACATTTATGGTCATGCAATAATTTTGCATTATTTTATGTTTGTTATTTTATATCAGGTGCACTTAATAAATGTGCTCTGGACAGTTTCTTTAGAAGTGCTGTTGGGCTTTGAGTGTTTCTAACAAGAGAAATGTGTGTGTCAAAAAGATGTGCAAATGCATTGTGTAGGCATCTGCGTGCATGTGTGTACAAGTACGTGTGAGTTTGTGTGTGTTTACCCCAATGAAATAGTTTCCAATCATTTAGAATGCCAACAATCACCCAAAACTGGGGTGTAAGTGAGCCCATTCAGTGGTTCTAATGCCAAGTTGCATCTACTGAAGGAAACGGCCAAGAGAGCACAAGTGATGTGTGTGTGTGTGTGTGTGTGTGTGTGTGTGTGTGTGTGTGTGTGTGTGTGTGTGTGTGTGTGTGTGTGTGTGTG